>VXBZ01009267.1:945771-988716 GCA_013399135.1 Heliornis fulica | reverse complement strand
GCCCAACAATCCAGCCTGTCCAGATCCCCCTGCAGGGCCTTCCTACCCTCCAGCAGATCGACACACCCAATTTGGTGTCATCTGCAAACTTACTGAGGGTGCACTCAATCCTCTCATCCAGATCTCAAGTACTGTGTGCAGTTTTGGGCACCTCAGTATAAGAAGAGTATTGAACTGTCAGAGTTCAAGGACTACCTGAGCAGCACTCTCATCATATGATGAAACTTTAGGTAGTGCTTTGAGGAGCAGGCAGTTGGACCTGATGATCCTCATGGGTCCCTTTCAACCTGAGTTATTCTATCACCTTTTCCCTGTTCCTAGTCTGCCCTTACCTTCTATAAACTTTTTTTTTTCTTCTGATCTCCTTTTCCTCTCTCCACTTCCCTGTTGCCCTGACATCCCTACTGGGAGCCATGCAGAAGGTATTGCATTCAAGGAGCTAGTGATCCTGATCCTGAACACCTGCTCTATTGGGCCTTGTATGTAGGGTTTGAGTAGCCCCTGCATTAGCATAAGCAGCTACTGCATAGGAGCTTGCTGCTCCACACCAGCCTGATCTGCATTGGTGGATCCTAGGATGGAGATAACCTTCCAGCCTGTCAGGAAGCTGACTGTTAGCTAGACAGCCTACTTGGATAATCTGTAACTTTTAACAGGGTTGAGAAATGTATTTAGCGTGCAGATCAAGCGGTGGAGCGCAGCCCAACCCTTGCTGTTTCCCCAGGCAGGCACAGGGATATGCCACACTGCACACCCAGCAGGGCCCTCATGCTGTGCCGGGTTGTATGGGGTCCCTGGCCACGGGGTCACCTTGACTGCATCACGCTTGCAGGCAGCTCCCACACCATGCTAGTGATTTTATCTCCTGCATGGCCTTGCCTTTAACTGTGCAGAAAGAAGCTCTCATGTGAACATCCTCTATAAGCAGAGCTGTTTTCCTGTGAGAAAGTCCTAGAGCAGCCCCAGTGACAAAAGGGGAGAGCATCTCTCTGTAGACAGGATCTGCTCTGAGCAGCATCCCATGGGAAAATCCATCCAGGATCCACCTGATGCTGCATGAACATCTTACTCTATCTTACAAACCTTGCTGTTTTATTAAGCCATTTGCTGTTGGGCCCTTACTTGTTAATATCCATAATGAGCCCTGTTCCGTTCCTCTCCCTCCTCACCTCACCCACTCCCCAGTGCAGAACCACTTCCTCTGCATTTTCCTTCCCCCAGGTGCTAGACATTATAACTTTCTTAAACTATAGCATGTTCCCTAAATTGTGTAAATTGTGTTTATGCTATGAGTGGTATAGAAGCTGCACTGAAGAGATGCCTCACACAGACATCAGCGACACTGAGCTGGGGAGCTATGCATCATTCCCAGACTCTGCTCAATTAAGTACATGATGGATAAATGCTGCCAAGCCACTCAAAAACGTGTATCAAGCAGGCAAGAGAACAGGGATCTGCTGAGAGGACTTCTACTCACCTGCTTTTCTGACTCTTGTTTAGCACTTCATGAGAACAGCTTCAAATTATTCCGTTTTCCATGGCCTTCTGCCTATTTTGGGGGGTTCTCTCCTTGCTGTCATTTGTCATTACCTGACTTTTGTTGAAAGCACCAAGGATCTGGGGAAGCCGAGATGTTTTGGTTCAGCTCTTTACATGAGACTTGTGACAGATGGCAGAACTTTACTCTTAATGAGAAGTTTTTCCACCAGTGAGAAAGTAAGCCTGCAGCAAACCAGAGATCACTGCGGTAGAACAACCTCAGGTAGAAAAAGCAGGAACCGCAGGGTGGTCTCTTAACAAACTTCACACTGTTAGGTGGTGCAAACTTAATAGATGGTGGTGTTACCCCTAGCACAGGTCTACCTTTGGACACTAGGTGTAATCATAAGGATGAAAAAAAGGAGAAAAAAAGACACACACACACACACACACACACACACACACACACACACACACACAAAGACAAACCATTAGCCTCAAGGAAAAGTGAAAAAGAAACTGGTGCATTCATGTTGGAGAAAAAAAATAATTGTGTTATTTACTTGGACTTTATTACAGCCTGCATCCAACTGCATCAAACATTAGTCATCTTTAATAGAGTTTTCAGTAGCAGGAATGACTGGCTTAATTATAAAAAAGCCAACATTATTACTCTATAATACAGTAGAAAAACAACGGAATTATTAGCAGGTAAGCTCTAAAATGGTAGACACAGCTTCTGATCATGTTTGAATGGTACAGTCTGTAATAATTCTGTCATGCTTAGGTATATTTTCCTAGTTGTATACCAATGGAATTATCATAACATTTGCAAGCTTCTCCCAATAAAAGACATCAATGTGAATAAAAAATTATGGTCTGAGGTGGTGATTAGTTTTAGTTTATGTAAGAGTCATTATGATTTCTATCTGGTATGTTTGTCATTTTCTGTATCAAAATTTACACCTAACAAATATTTTCTGATCCCCTTTCAAGTATGTAGCATCTATTAGGAAATAAACAGATTTTCTTGTACTGTATGAAAGATGTTGATGTTCTAGAAAATACTAAAAAATGTTTTAAATATGATTCTTTATATGTAAACATGATCCTTTTTTTCTTTTTATTTAATTAATTATTCAGAGAATTTGTAAAATCAACCTAATCTCTCTCTAGACTTCTAAAGCATTACAGGAGTTGTCCCAGGCTGATGTAAATTCTGAAGCAAATTTTTGTTTGCATCTTCTGAGAGTTTGCCTCTGGACTGTTAGAAAGAAAGAGGCATTTTATTCTTTGCTTTAGTAAGTGTTTGATATTCCCAGTAAACTATGACCATCATTTTCTCTATCTTCTTGTAGGCCCATTACATTATTTTAAAAAATCCTCTTCTGAATGCTGGAATTTTGTTCTGCCTTTTTCTGTGTTGCATTTAAAAAACAAATGGAATAAATTTTAGGTGGGCGTTCATGAAATTGAAAAAAAAAAAAGGTTCACAGGCCTCTTGGGAAGTATTTTTTCTTTCTGTTGGTTGGTTTGTTGTTTTTTTTTCTTTGGTTTTGTTTTTATGGCATACAAACAGGATCTACCTTCCCTATTTTATCACAGATAATTGCATCCAAGTGTTTCCAGAGATTAAAAATAACTCGTTTTCATGTATCTTTGCAAAATATCTGTGTGTTTTTTTCTTTTTCTATTTTCTGCATCGCTATTATTCCATATATTGTTTCTTCCATTTGTCCAGAACTATTCCTTTTTTTCAAAAGAGATCATTAGATGCAATTTGACATTATGTTAGAAGAACCTTTAATAGATGAAGAAAGACTAATGGGGGCTTGACCATTATTTCGCATCACTATTCACTTCTGAGTGAAAACATCAATCTCCGTTTCTAAGGAGTTTATTTGTAAGAACAGCCTATTGGTTTGTTCAAATCAACAGCGTAGGCTGATTATGTGATTGTTTGTCTTTTTGTTCATATTCTCCTCGTACAGTAGTTCTCTCTCTTTCCTTTCTTTCCAGCTACTTTAAGCCCTACCTTTATTATTACAAGCATGTTATCACTTGAATGTTCTACTTTTCAGCCATGGACATCTTTCTCCTTTCAGCTTGCATATATTTTGGCCTTTCAAAACTTTATGAATTATTCTGGTGTCTAAGGGACATAAATATGTTAGCTGTTGTTTTGCTAGGTGATCACTTTCATTCAGAGTTCGACTGAATTCTAAGTAAGATCTAGTGGCAAACCAAGTATAATACACAGGTACAAAATAACCTACAGAATTGAAAGCTATGGCAGTGTTTCAGTATTTATATCTTTAACAGCTGTAAAAGGATAATCACTTTTAAAATCAGAAGTCCTCTTGAATGTTGGCGCCTGAGATAATTTAGTTTGGGATTTACATTTTGTGATCACTTTGTTAATTTATGTGTCACTTGACAAGAAAGTATCTGATAAACTGTCTTGTGAGTTATAGGGCAGGAAGATTAAAGAAATGTAAAGTTTTCACATCTTTGGACCATGAAGTTGTGCTCCAAATCCAAGTTAGGCATCATAAACCAGAGGTGATAACCCCCAGCTTGTGTGGACACAAGTTGTTCTCACTGATTGTGTTATCCCACTTAAATACTCGTGTCTTGTTCCGTCTGCTCTCTATTAGATGTGACACACCTTCTCTGACCACGCCTTCCCTCACCTAGTTCGCTTCCCTCCTGATTTGACCTGTGTGTGCTTATAATTTTAAATTCCATACTTAAGTTTAAAAAGCCAGACACCGAGTAAAACTTGACCATGACCAATTCATATCCTGCTCTCACTTAGCCTCCATGCTTCCCATAGTGCATTATTTCCCCTGCTCCAACCGGTGAAGCTGTTTTCTCTTGCTTTTTTAAGAGGCCAACCTTTTCAACCCTTACAAGTTCTTCACACTCATTTATCAATGCCTAAGTCCCTAATGCTAAGTCCTGGATATCCAGTTGTCCCTATCACGGATCATCACTCATCTTTTCCATTCCCATGGTCTTTTTGTAGAAATAGGAGCAGAGTGGAAGGCAATGAATTTCTCCCTT
Source organism: Heliornis fulica (assembly GCA_013399135.1). Classification (NCBI taxonomy): domain Eukaryota; kingdom Metazoa; phylum Chordata; class Aves; order Gruiformes; family Heliornithidae; genus Heliornis; species Heliornis fulica. The sequence continues at coordinate 984,171 of VXBZ01009267.1, read as the reverse complement.
CCACCTTCCAGAACCGCACCAGTCCTGTCCTACTGTGGAGTCAGGGATACGCGGACTGACCTGCAAGACTGACATGATCTGGGGTCCAGTAACCTGAACGCAGCTTGAGATGGCAGGTTTTGCACTGTGTTTCTGAGCAAACACTTCTGTCCCACCACCTCCACACTGTAGCCAAGGCGCAGAGAGGGTTGATGCATTCTGCTGTTTCCTCAATTGCTGCAGCAAGTTTTGCCTGAGTTTTTTTGATCAATCCCCTCAACACATCAAGCAAATAGAATCAGCAGGCGAGACACAACATTCATAAACGAGGACACTTCTTATCTGTCAGAAATGTTATTATTTTCTGTCTTGTTCAGCAGCCACATAATAAGACACAGATTTTCAGAACTGGCATCTTTTTATCATGAGATTTTGTGATATTCCTACATCTAGTAAGCAACAGAGTTCCTTGAAGGCAAGTAAAGTTGCGTTTTCAATTAAAGCACAGCAGCATACATGTGTTTCCATTCCCATTTTATTGACAGATATTGGAGGTGAAAAATATATATTGTCTTCTCATCCAGCTCATATCCAGTGGTCAGATATTTGAGTACCACTCTCGGGATGTAGCTCAGTGCCTATAGAGCTTCTCACATGTAGCACAAATTTGCATAAGCTCATTTAGATCTCAAAAACATATCCAGCTTTTCCATGTTGTTTGGTTTTTGTTCTATGTCATTTAGGTAATACCTGTGACCTCAATGTTCCCCTCCACTTCCGCACACTGTGATGTGCAAATTAAAGATGCAATTTTGGATCACCACTACTTGGAAAGCTATTGTTCTGACACAAACATATTTTAGTCCCATTCCCAAGTCCAGAAAATACTTTTACATTTACTGTTAGCATCTCTAATAAAAAGCATCATCCAAACTCTAAGCATTTTGGTGGCATGTAAGTGTGGGTTTGGTTTTATTTTTGTTTGAGTATAGTTTGGTTTAAAATAAACTTACCTTGTTTTGCCTAGCACCATCTCTAAAGGCCTGGCAGGAGGTATTAAAGGTGTCTGAATGTGACATGCTCCGAGCCCTGCATCTTCTGATGCACCTCCCATATAAGCTGTACCACATACAAGGTTGGAAGGACTGGATGACTCTGAGGAATAAAAAGGCTGGGTAAGTATCTGGAAGGTGTGTAGCATTCAGCATGGCTTTTACCACATTAAAATGAGCTTGTAACTTTGCTAATGACAGAACTTGATTTAGTCTCCAAAGCAAAAGCAAAGCCCTTTATTTTTTTTTAAATGTAGGACTATCGGGAGTCCCGGGGTCAGTCCTGAGCTTTGTCAGCTACATAAAATCAAATCACCTGACATCGTAGGGAATGTTCTAGAAACATTTCCCAAAGTTGCTTTTGTACCATCTAGGCTGGAAGTTCTTGGACTGCCACTGTCAGGCTGGTCGAAGACCCATATGGCTAATTTCGTTAAAATCTGGCAAGTGGATGTCCTCGTTTCTTCCCCTTGTTGGAAACAGCTTCTGCCTGTACGTTGCTTTTTGTTGTGCTGTGCAGGCACACGTATTCTCTGCTAATGAAATACAATGATAGCCTTGCTGATCTCTGCCCCACTCGTGGATTTTCTGCCTAGTTGTTCAGCCTAGGCTGATTTTCAAACCTTTTCAAGAAATTATAATGAGGAGATTTTGCATGGATCATCCTACCTCCCACTTATAGTGACTGTTATGATTTTCTCCTGTTATTTGAGGCAACAATATTTCTAAAGAGAGATTATTTATGTGGAAAATTTTTGATTGGAAGAAGTTTTCTTCTCCCACCACTATTTCACTGTTTATCAGGTAAGAGCAAGTTAAATGGCTAATTCTGTATCCAGTTTGCATGCTGTAAGCCACATTTCATAATCCTAGTTTTGAAGTCCAGCAGCATACATAGGAGGGACTGGGTGACTGAGGAATAAAAAAGGCTGTGTGAGCATCTGGAAACATTTTCTTGGTCAGTCCACGAAAGATTAAACAGAGATTTCCCCAGGAAAATAAAATAAAAAACAAACGAACAAGAATTCTCAGCAGTAGCTTGAAACATTGAAAACAAGGTTAGATGTGATAGCTTATAGAGGAAGACTGTGCCAAAGCAGATAAAAACCAAAAGGGTACCTCTTACTCTCTGTGGAAGGGTAATTAGGTATGTGCACAATTACAAAGCACATGGCATGCACAATGGTGTTTTCCTCAGTCAGATTTGGTTTTCTGTTCTTCTCGTTTGGTTTTAATTAATGCTAATACAAACAAGTTTGGGGTTTTTTTCTGAATATAAGGACTGAGATATATACTGTATCAAGGTTTTAAATCATGCCTGTGATGCACTTGGATAATTTCTATTACTATGAGGGTGAATACCACTTCTGTTTTTTTGTGCAGGTGGAGCAAATGGTACCCGAGTATAACACCAATAGTCATGCTTTGTTGCATGTGTGAAATTTAGCAAAGGGAATTAACAGCTGAAAACGAGCACTCCCACATGAAGGATAATATTAAATAAATCTAGCTTTAAGTCCTGACCTTCCTACCCATAATTCCTGTCAGGAGGCTTTGAAGTCTGATACTCAAAAGCCTATGAAGCTCTGAAACTGCAAACAGCATTTCACAGGTATTAGCATGATAATTAGGAGTCTGTTTTACACATCATTTTAATTTGAAAGTAAGTAATCAGAGTTTAGATGACACTTTACTTAATTATATTGAGTGTTTGATATGAAAGTAAGTTAATAGAAAATTGATTTCCATCATATGCTACTATTAACACCTGGAAAACCAGAACTTCAAATGCCGTATCTATCCATTTTTAATATTATTATCTAAAATAGATGTTTCATCTTCGTAAGAAACAGCACAATGCACTTGATGGAAGAATAAAGCAGCCAAAGCTGATCTTTAGAGACACAGGAGGAAACTTTGTGACTGGGAGCAAAGACAGCGGGGCGTGCAATTGGGGTTGAGCCTGTAGCACCCCCGCTGCATAAAACATACAAGGCAAACCCTGTTTCCAAAGCGTTACACATTTCAGACTCTGTGCTGGAGTATTTTGTGTGCAACTATGTGAGGGATTCCCACTACAAACTCTCAGTCCTCTGTGACACAGAGTTAGAAACTAAAAGCAGGGGAGTTCAGGGTTGTTGTCATTCCTCACTGCTAACGAAAGCTCTACACAGCCCAGCCTGGGGTAATGGTCAAGTGTTGGAATCCCTCGGTTCTACAGACAGGCTAATGTAAAGACTCTCTGGAAATGTTCGGCCTTTGTTATTGTTGTGAGTTTTTTTTAATATCTCACAATGCAAATTATTTGACAGTTCAAAAATAAGAACGGTTATATTTTTCTTACAAGAAAGATGTAATTGGAAATTGCTTCCTCTCCTGAAGAGCACTGCTTTCTGTGTAAAGTGTACAACTCATACCTGACAAAAAGGAATACAGTGAGAATGAGTTATGGCGATAAAGTCATGAAGGTATTTTTGAGTGAGAATGTTTACTTGAATTCACGATAAGAATTGGAAAAGCTCGGCAAAGTCTGGAATATTTCAAAGGCAATTGCCATTTCCCATCTGAAGCTGTTGCTGTTGTGGGTTCTCTCACACAGTGGGTACACTTAATTTGAAACCTAGGACTAGATTGCATCCAGAAAACACATGCTACTACTGGGATCTGATAAAATCTGGGACAATTTGTGATCTGTGTTTTTGAGGAGTGGCAATTTTAAAATATTCACATTCCTATGACCATCATACAGAGCCCCGTGGCAAATGTGGGTCAGGTGTGGTACTAGTTCTCGGTAGCCTAGGGGTGAAATGGACCTGCTGCATTTCTGGAGAACAATGCACTTTGAAAATCCTTTTTCCAGTAAAGTGAACATTTAGTGACGTAGGTCTCCCCTCATTTTGCTAAACAACACGAAGAACTAGTGCACTTGTGCTGTAGTCTTTACACTGTCTCTGACTGATGGTTTTCAGATCCTTTTAGCAGTTCCCAAAAAGAGATTATTTTAGAAAATTTGGGAAATAATTAGGCCTTGAGAAATGGGAAAGCCCAGATACAAAACCACCAGTAAGGAAGTAGAGCAGTTGTGCGGAGACAAAGCTGAGTCCTGAAGCCAGCAGTAAGCAGGGCGCTCCCCACCACCAACCTTGACTGCTTAGTGTTGCTTGCGCAACAGATCTGGACAATTTGTGTTTGTTTGGCAGTACCTGAGTCTTCCCCCCAACATTCCTATTCTGGTTGTGCTGGTAAACAGTGTTAGCAAGCTACAGAAGTTTTAGAGGTTAGGGTTGTGGTTGTCTCTGATACCAAGCAGGATTTTATTTGAGCCCCTGGGAAAAATTAAAAATGCTCTTTGCCAAGGAAATACAGCATTGCTGGTTCTTGAAGATGGAAGCAAGGCACTTTCCCCAGCAGCCTCTGAGACTCCTGAAGCATTATAAAATACATCATCTTTCTGAAGGCATCAACAAGACTTGAGAATTTCCTTGCAAAGAACATCCCTCGGTGACCAGCCAAACACGGAGCAGACACAGATTTCCTTTAAACTTCTATGTTTGTGCTTTTTATTTTTGCTCACAGTGAGAATCCTTAAACATCTTTTTTTTTATAAAAAGCTTCTGGACAACCTCCTTAGTAAGTGCATTTCTTAAAGCTTATTGCACATTGCTGGGTATACAATTTAATCTAGTATATGAGCATAGACATTTAGCATATACAACATACTCAGAACGGATATATACTAAGGCCTTTAATTTGCTGCAGTGACAATTTAAGCTACATGGTTTGTAGGTTTATCTAGGTTTGTGAAGATAAAAATATCAACATTACAAATGATTCTCCATTAGCTAACACCTTGCCAAACAAATTAATGTAGGTCACATAAGTCCAGTGACAAAATTCAGGTGAACTCTTTATAAGAAACAACTCCCTCTTTCACTTTCAGACAGTATTCAGATTGCTCCTGAGAGCAGATGTAAAATTCAGACCAGTTTATCAATTACCATTTTCACAACATGTAGTTTTAAGTCCATGTTCCCTTGAAGGTTTCTCTCAGATCAGGTGAGGGAAAAGTTTGACTGGAGATAATCCTCTTTCTCTTTCTCTTTCTCTTTCTCTTTCTCTTTCTCTTTCTCTTTCTCTTTCTCTTTCTCTTTCTCTTTCTCTTTCTCTTTCTCTTTCTCTTTCTCTTTCTCTTTCTCTTTCTCTTTTTCTCTCTCTTTTATGAACATTTAGATAAATGGATAGTGGTTGTGCTTAAATAGAAAAAAAAAATCACATACTATTCATAAGATAAATTCCCTCTCATCGAAATACCACATCTGATTTTCTAACAAGCCCCAAAAATAGGTTTATAAACTAAGATTAATTTTTCTTCATGTATGACCTAGTAGTTCCTCACGGACTTACTTGCTCACACTGGCACCATGTTGTATTAGATGACACATTGCCATAATTCTTATGTACACTCTCACATAGCACAACAGGACAAAGGTCTAAGACCACTTGGTCAAAAATTCAGGCATAAAGATCTAACCTCAAGCAGTCCTCAGGTTTACGCTTGTCCTCAAACTTTGGAAGAAGGAACTCAGAAAATAATCTAGGGAGGTTCCCTTTGCTTTTCTTTTATGACTCCATGTTTAAACTAATTTAGACATCCTTTTACAGACCATCCTGGGTTTCCCATCATTGTGAAACTCCAGAACCAGAGAAGCTGGACATGGTTTTCAAATAATTGCAGTTTTAACTGGACAAGTGTGTGAGAAAAAATGAAGTATGTTATCATAGCCTGAAAATGAAGGCAAACTCCTGCTTTTAAGCGAAGAATAGATTTTCTACACTTGATTTCTGTGACAAGACTGGAATGTTTCCTTCCCAAAGCAGGAGTAGTAGCTGCTTTGCTTATGCAGAGTTGGTGCGGTGGCCCTGGGTGGGCTGGGGTCTTTCCTTCTGCCAGAAACTTTGCATGTGATAAAAAAAGATTAAGAGATGAAATTTAGAGGCTTAGATTTTTACAAAACCTGTTGGTGTGAAATTCTAGAGGGGCAGTGTTTGCAAATGGTGTTAGAAGTAGGCAGAAATTATTAACTGATGCTGCATATCTGCTTTGCATCTTTGGCATTAAAAGGACTTATCTTTCTTATTTCGCTAAATATGTAGGAGGGGAAAGAAAAAAAAAAGTAAAAAACATACGTTGTTTCCAGCCTCTTTTACAAAGTGACTTTAACCACACTAGCATCTGAATTTTTATGACTGACTGCTCTGACCTCAGTAGTCAACATAGACACAGTCAAGGAAAAAGAGTATCTTACTCTCCTGGGTCCATCTGTACTGGGAATTCAGATTATTATTCTTACTGGAGCACATGGCACACTTACCTTCTCTTTAACAAGAAACATAAGGAAAAGATGCACCTGAATTTGGGGTAAGCCTGCAAAATCTTGTCAAGTCAACGGTCATAGTAATCAGCATGGATTCATTTCCTTGGTGGTGATCCTATGAATAAAAGATTTTTGTGTTATACCTATATTATAAATATGTTTTTAAAAGGTTATGGGCCTTGACACTCAGGATAGCCATGAAAGGCAAACTTGTCATTTTTACTTACCAATTCTCGTGTCTAATTATAATGCCATGACATTCAATTGCAAGTCCTTGAAGCATAACAGCCTCCCAAACACAAAATGTACCACTGAAGTGCACAAGAACAGGATGCAATGCACAAGAATAATTGCATTGGTCCAGACTTTCAGATTGCAGATTTTTCTAGGAGTTATTCTTGTATAAATCCCAAACTGGAAGCAGAGCCATTTCTATTAAACAGTTAGTCCTGTGGTATGAACTCCAGATGAAGCTTTTCTGGAGGTGAGGCACTGAGACAGCATCTGACAGACTGTTTGATGTCAACCAGGATGGGGTGCCCTGGTTGAGGGAGGTGAAGGCCATATCTATACTAGAGAGCAAGGTTGTAATAGTAGGATAAGGTCCTTTAGGAGAGGAACAGGACATCACGGGCTCTGCTATTTACATTTCAGGGACTTTCAAGCATCCTTTGCCTGGTCTCACGGACTATACACCTATATATGGCTGAAGTGCATTACAGTCCTGGAGACCATCTCCCAGTTCAGTTTCATCCATTAGGAAACACTTTTGTACATACTGAGACCAGCCTGTGATACAAACCTACACAGAACATGAGTGTGCAAATGGGAAATTTGCTTAAAAATTAGTACTAGAGTACTACCTACACATATGGTCTCTCACTTGCTTTCATCAAATGCCCAGGAAAACTCGCATCTTGGAAATATCTGGGACTTTGGCTTTGAGGGTTTGGGTTTTTTTCCAGATTTGTTTGAAATACACTAGCAGATAGAGAGCCCTTGTCTGTGACTTGTGTTCAGAGGTTATTAGAGGGAAAATTCAATGCATACACAAAAAGTAGTATCACACAAAATACACATATTAACTAGGGGCAGTATAGAGTTACAAGGCCTTTCCTGTCACACATGTGAGTGTAAAAGTTAACTCTTAGGGACAGGATGTCAATTTGTTTAAATGTTCACTGACTTCAAAGTAGATACAGTCTTTTACCCAAGTCAGAGCCTCGGACCCTTGTGTTTGCCAAGCGCAAGCTCATTGAACTCAATGGATCTGAGAAAGACTCCTGATTAAAAAGATTTTATTAGGGATAGTTGTTCATTATGCATACCCACAGCTTCCCAGAGAAACTCGTTCTTGGCATCCTGCTGTGACAAAGATTAGACATTACGCAGTAAAGCTGCACTGCTGGGACCACATTTGCATTATTAAATGAATTAGAGTATTACTTAAGAAAAAGCAGTCATGATTGCCACCCCCAAATCTGGGTAAATATGTCTGGCAAATGTTACCTCTTGCTGTTTGGAAAGGGGACTGCATCCTCAGTCATCTGTCACAGTTAATCAGACGTACACTGGTGCCTATAAAATACAATATAAATCATAGTTTTTATGTTAATAGCCAAATACCTGTTGTCAAAAGCAAAGATTTTGGAGATAAGCGGTAGATACTGTTTGTAAAACATTTCAATAGTGAGTTTTTAGGGGGGTTTCCCCTGCAGCACCACTGAAACACGTCAACATCCAATATTGAGCTCAGACCTTTCTCCTAGGGCACTGCCTGACCCACTGCTGCTTTGGCCAGGTACTACTCAGACACCCAGGAACAACCAGTATTTGAGGTGCAGTCAAGAAGGCTTTAATTGGGACATTTAATTTAATTTAACATTAATTAGGAATTTAATTTAACAGCTTTTAATTGATCTTTACCCAGCCATCTCCTGTCTGGAAAGTTCTCTTTTCATCTGAGCATGAGTATAAGTAAGTGTGTGGAAAGCATCTTTTTTAGTCGGAATTAAAAGGAAAAAAAAGGAAACTAGGACTGACACAGTCAATGTGTTTTGGGAGACCACAAAAATGAACAGAGGCATTTCACCTGCAATGGCCTCTTGACCATCCTAGGACACTTCAGCTTTTCCAGTCCTTTTCAAGGCAATTTTAAACACAACTGTAATAAGGTAATGTGTTTGACTCTGAACTTTTGTGAATTAGAAGCCTCCACGTGTTCAGTGAAGTTAAAAAACATTTCCCTATTTCCAGACAGCTACAGACTTCCACCTTTCAGCCTCTGTTTCTGCCTGACTTATTCAAGCCTCACAGCAGGCAGAACATGGGTTGTGGCCAGCTTTAAAAATCCTGGCTGCCTCTCTTGCCTCTGCTCCAAACCACATCCCTAAGGAGATTTCAAGAGCTAAGCTACATACAGCACACTATAGCCTAGGGCTGGTAGTATGGCTGGAGAGCAAGTGAGGGTGTATGTTTTCACTCAGGTAAAGGTTTAGCAGTTCAGGCATCATGTGCTGTAATTCAGGCAGCCTGGAAAGCCACGTGAGGGAAGCCAGGACGGAAAACAGAGCTGCAAGCATGTCTTGCCCATACAAGGGGCTGGACAAATACAAGGAGCTGGTGCATTTTAGAGTGCAAACACCAAATTCAGTACCATTTTCTATGATTCTATGATTTAAGAAGACATGCCAATGATGTCATGCATTCTAGAAGCACATGGTCCCTCTGAAATAAAGAAGCCTTTTTACCCCCTATGGTGGTTATTACTGCAAGCTGTGAGCAAATGGGTGGCTTGAACTTGGTTTATATTTTCAAGGTTATCACTATATTGCAATGCCACAGACCCAAACACAATAAGGTATAGATCCTGGCTGCTATGTAACTCTTTACAAAGCAGATTAAAAAGGAAGGTACAAGGCTAGCAAAATACCAGAAACATAAACATTTTATTAAATTTGGGTATAAATATTGACACTGTGGAGACTTTGGGGATGTACTGGGGATCATCTGCAAATATACTGGGGGACCCCAAGGGTCCAGCCAGACCAAACAGGCTTGGTGCTTCTGAAACAAACAGTCCTCTCCTCCTCGTCCTCGTCCTCGTCCTCGTCCTCCTCCTCCTCCTCCTCCTCCTCCTCCTTTTTGTCACCAGCATTCCTCTTCTTCCATTTATGCCAGTGGTCCCAGCTCTTCCCTGAGTTAACTTGCTGCTATGTGACCTTTCAAGGAGGCAGCTGAGCTCATGAAGATGGTAGAAATTAATCCCCCCCAAAACCCCAAAACAAACAAAAACTACCCAACTCCCTTTTTTTTTTTTTTACCAATAGCAAGCTGTGAAGTCAGAACAGCCATCTGATAGAATCTTCAGTCCTGATGAATATAACAAGTGAACATCAGTTGTTCTTGTAAATGTGTGCTGGGTGTTTCAAACAGCAATATATGGACTTTGTTACTCTTGCAAAGTTGTGTGAAGGTGCAAGACAGTAGGTCTGGCTCAAAATTTGTAGAGTTCCCTCATGCTAATTAAGAATTTTCTTTCCTTTTACCAGTTCCAAAGTGCTGCTTGAAGTTTCAAGTGCTTTTGGAAATGACTGCAACTTCTTTCTTGAAACCAAGGACCAGTGGCTTAATATTTAACCTGTGGCTGTTGTCAGCTGTTTAACCTTGTCCAAAAGTGAATGGGTAATTCTTCTTCACTAAAGAAAGTGTAAAAAAAAATCTCAAAATGACCTTGTGCCAATTTTATGGTGAGAAGTCACACTTCAGTAAAGCGTCACAGTTAATAACAGTGTTGACCTTTTGTTCTTAGCCATCTGAAGATGTTAAAATCTGACTGAAACATGGTTATGGAATCCTAGATTCAAAAGTGCAGTTAAGTGAACACATATGCTTGAATAAAAGAAGGGGATAAAACAAGGGGGTGGGAGTAGGGAGGACCAGCCAGGCAGAGGCAGAGCCAGCTGAGCCGAGCTCCTGGCAGTCCTGAGGAAGAGCTGTCCTAATTTTATCTTCCTGATTCTTGTATGGTTGTAACATTATTTTTTTTATTATTTTTTTTTGTGTGTGTGGTTGTGTGTGTGTTATCAGAATAGACTATTTGGACAAAGTGTGACTAAGAAGGGGTTCACATTAACGGAGAGTCAGCACTAATGACTCATTAGCATATGATCAGAGAGGGTTTGTAACCCTGCAGGCCTGTGGACAGAGCTGAGCAAATCGATAGAAAAAGAAAAAACAATGGTGAGTTTGCCTTTGAAAATTTGTTTTAGGAAATTAAGACAGATAAGAAGGTCATAAGTTATTAGGAAACTAGACTGAGTAGTAATATACCTGTTCAAGGAAGGAACATATTACAGCTTCTCAAACTGCAGTGTCTTTGCAGTCATAGAAAACCTGAGACTAAGCTGCAAATGGGGGTGAAGGGCCTTACACATGGCCCACAGAGAGGTCCTGGGCTTTCGATGGCTTGGAGGTGTCAGCCTAGTTACTCAGGCATCCCAAAGAAACAGAGGAGATTTTGTAAAATGCAGTTTAACATGCTCTGATGGAGTCCCTGAAGGCCAAAACATGCCCAGTGATTCACCTCTATCAATGTGGGAGCTACCTGCTGTAGCCCGATGAAAACTGTAAGGGGCAATGCAGATTTTAGCCTACTTTTCTGCCATAGCCTCTGGGTGGTTTTTAATAAATTAGGCTCATCTGGACTCTGTCCAGCAGTTCTCCTGGTTTCCATTCAAGGCTAACCATGCAAAAACTTGCTTCTATAAGTAAAAGCTGTACAGATCTCTACAGAGAAAATCCTAATACCTTCTGACTCAGCCATTGTTAAAAAAAAAAAAATTTGATGTGAAATTGTTCCTGAATGCACATAAACAGTCAGGGTTTGAAAATCTGGTGCAGATTTTGTCCTTTGGGCACAGCTTACTGTCTCTGGCATACTCATGTTTTGAAATGCTTGATTTCATTGTACTTCTCTATTTCTGGACTGGATTAAGTCCAAGTGAGCTCTTATCCTCCAAGTGAGCTCTTATCCTCTTCTCCTGTTACCAGGCAGGTCTTGTGTCCACTGTAACCACACCGGTGGCTCTGCATTTCAAAAGAAGCAAAGTTAGTTTTAATCTCTTAGCTCCTATGAGCAATCACCGTCACAGTCTCTGCAAATGTCTCCAATAGCCAGAAGCAGAATCCCCCTGCAAATTTAATCTCCTCCTTATCACTCATCCTGGGGAAGGATTGCTCTGGGAAACAAAATCCCGCTCAGCACCTCGGGCTGGAAATCCAGGCTGTCACCGTGGGCAGCATGAGTTCTCCTGAGCGATAGACCCAGCACCCGAGTTCAGCGTTGCCTTTGCAGGCAGCCTGGCTGCTTCCCACCACTGTGAAAGAGCCACAGTGCTTCTGCCCACGCAGGTACCTCGGGATGGACTGGAAACCACCGTGGGGCCGGCACGGTCCGTTCCACGGGCATGGTAAATAAACACAAAAATAAAAGCTGGGAGTTTTCATCTGCATGCCAGAGCTTCAGCGTGGCTAGCTTCAGTTTCATGGTGTCGAGAGAAATCCATGTTTTGATTGTTCAGGCTTCAGAGCAGCTGCTGTAAACATGATGTGCCTGAATGTTTCTTCTGGGCAAATGCTGGCGACAACGCAGCTCGCAAATTCTCCTAAAACAGATTGTCTTCCATCTTCCTGCTCACCCTTCTTAGGGTTAACTGACGACTCATTAATCCTCAAAAATTTAAGGCAGCTATAGGTCTCTCTAATTTGCACCTACTTTCCTCTAATCCAAAATTATTGTTCCAGAAGCCAAAAATAGCTGCCGTGCATATCCAGCTGTCCCTTTATTTTACTGGGGATGACCTAAATACCACCAGGGACAAAAAGATGCTGCATGGTTTTATGCTAAGTATCTATCAATTTTCTCAGGGCCCATCTCTAATCTCAACTATTTAGTTAAAACTTTGCCAAGGAGGGGAACACCAAGCTCGTAGTGATAGTAATGTTGCAACCCTGAAGGTATGTTTTTATCCCATTCCTAGAAGATCATCTATGCGATAGTCTGCAAGTGGGGGCAATACTTCACAGAAAATATGAGGAGGTGCAAACACACCAGCAGTGACCTCTGACTTCATCCAGGTTGGGTCCAATGCTCACAATGCTGCTTTATTTTAATGAGGTGATAAGTGACCTATTTTTTAAGTGATCAGTTTTTACTTTGTAGGTCTTTTATGAGTTCCCAAAAGTCCAGTCTGAAAGCAACATGCCTGTAGATATCATGGCTTTGACACACTTCCATTAGAGATAAAATTGAGCAACTTGGGACAAGGCTGTAGAACACCAAACTGCCCCAGTTTAACATGTCTAAAAGCCTATTATGCAAATGCAGGAAGCATCAAGACTAGAACAATGAGCTCTGCACACAAGACTCTGCCACCCAAAAGACATTTTCCTCTGACCTGTAAAAAAGACAACAAAAAGCTCCCCAACTGTCTCCTGCCAAGGCTACATCCACATTAGCAATTTGTGTGATGCAGATGGAGTGAATGCAACTTTGTGAATCGCAGTCCAAGGTTGTGGTCACCACAGAATCACAAAATCACAGACTAGTTCAGGCTGTAAGAGACCTCAAATACCATCTAGTTCCAACCTCCTAACATGGGCAGGGACACCCTCCACTAGACCAGGTTGCCCAAAGCCCCGTCCAACCTGGCCTTGAACACTGCCAGGGAGGGGGCAGCCACAGCTTCTCTGGACAACCTGTGCCAGGGCCTCGCTGCCCTCACACAGAAGAATTTCTTCCTTGTATCTAATCTAAATCAGCCCTCCTTCTGCTTAAGCCCATTATCCCTTGTTCTGCAACTCCATGCCCTTGTAAACAACCCCTCTCCAGCTTTTCTTCAGGTACTGGGAGGTCTCTGTAAGGTCTCCCTGGAGCCTTCTCTTCTCCAGGCTGAACAAGCTCAACTCTCTCAGCCTGTCTTCACAGGAGAGGTGCTCCAGCCACCTGATAATCTTCATTGCCCTTCTCTGGACTTCCAATAGGTCTGTGTCTTTCTTGTTTTGAGGATCCAGAGCTGGACACAGTACTTCAGGTGGAGTCTTACCAGAGCAGAGTAGAGGGGCAGAATCTCCTCCCTTGACCTGCTCGTTTTGATGTAGTCCAGGACATGGCTGGCTTTCTGGGCTGCAAGCACTCTTTGATGGCTCTTGTTGGGGAAAAAAGCTTTTTATACTTCAAAAATTATGATAGCTCTTGCTTTAAAAGTAGAAAATAATTAAAGACTTTGTTGGAAAGGACATACTTTTCTCAGTGATCTCTGATACTTTAGATAAGTGGAATGAAATAGTTATCATAGTCATGTTAATGTAAGTTTACAAGGGGAATACGGTAGTACCTATCTGAATAAATTCAAGAATATTTGCTTCTGTGTTACCGCTCAGATCATATGCTCTGCAAAGCAATGACATACGTAATGGATAATTCTTTATTTGAAAGTTATGTAACAAAGCTTTCTAATCACTATCATATGCCAAATGTCTTGGAATTTCAGGGTAAGCTTCATTTCATCAGCAGAATGCACAAATATTCTGAGGCTTATTCATCAAAAAGAGTTGTCTGTTTTAATGCCATTGAAAGGAACTTTAAAAACCTTTCTAGATTCTTTAAGTCACCTCTGCATATTAGGTGAGGATTTCTCAAATGCAATCTTCAAACTGGTTAAAGACGATGAAGGTGTGGATGATGGAAAACCACTTTTGGTAACACTTTCTTTTTCAGTTTACTACAAGTCTTTTTATGGCGTAATCTTAGTGCAGTTTCATTTTATATGCTGAGGTTTCTGAAATGATGCATTCTCTGCAGAGAGTGTTGTGACAAAGAACTGGTGAGACAAACTCTTTTGTCATAGAGGAAACTTTTTATCTCTGAAACACATCAGGAGAAGGCCTGAGATGTGAGAAGGGATTAATTCAGTAATATACCTCAGCTCTCAGAAACCCAACTTCATGTATGTGTATCAGTAAACACATTTTCAGTTGCCTCCTGTGGAAAAAAATACCAGTTTTCAACATGGCATAAGTATGATTGAAGGACTGAAATGCGACAAAAGGCTGGTATTGGGTCATTTAAAAATAATATGTATGAATATTATGTGTTAAGAAATTCAATAGAGAATTATATATCTGAGGGAGCTGTGAATATAACCTTACAGTTACTGCTTAAAACATTTTCTGATGTTTTTTGTGTAGTTCTCTTCTTTCCTTCCATCCAAAGTTGATCATGTAGTTTTAATTGCTCTCGTAAAGTCCAGAGTTTTAAAACCATGCCTGGCAATACGAATTACACCCTCAAAGACACACCGTGATGAGTTACTGTGGCATTCCTGTGGAGCACAGGACGTTTCCGGTGCTGTGGGAAGAGATTAGAGGTGGCACATAGAAAGGTCATTTAGGCTCCTCCAATGCCTCCCTGCGAAACTGGAGAGATCCTTGGGGTGTGAATATTCCTGTCACAGCACAGTGGGTACCTTAATCAGGTGTTACTTGGGAGGTGAGGACAAGAACTTTATGGGGGCAGCTGTGGATTTGGTAGTTTTCCATTAGTATCTCATTGAACATCTTCAGACATGGAATGGAGGGGAGTGGGAAGTGGTTGCATTTCATTTCTCACTGGGTAGTCTTCCTCAGTAGTATCACCTACTGGGTGCTACAAAAGTGCAACTATTTCTTGCACATCTTCTCCACAGAAAGTTTTGCTTTCTCTCAACCCTGTAGAAATGCCCTCTGGGAAGCTCATCACAAAAATGCATGGGATCTTCTTGTCACTCAGGGGTGTTCACACTACACCCTAGACCCAGAAATAGGTGTGGTTTTTTCACAACAGACTATTTTCACATATTGAAAAAAAAAAAAAAAAAAGAAAGGACAAGAGAATAAACCAGATGTAAAATACAATTCTGCAGCTGTTGGTCTCAGTTTCCAGCTAATTTCCCCCTACTTCACAGCAGCTGCTGCATAGACCTTATGGCAGATTTCCAAAATCTTCCACAGAAGCAGGATTTCACTCTTATTTCCTATTCCATAAGAAAACAGCACCAGCTTCTGGGAGATTTAACCCACAGTCTCCTAAATCCTGAGAAGACTTTCTAAAATCACCTGGAATTTTCCATGGAGAGGGCTAGGCACAAAGTTCAGCGCAACTGCAGTGGCATAACCTGATGAAGTCAGGACATGAGCAAAATTGAAGCTAAAACTGCTCAGCTGTGACATTAAGACTGCACTTTCCATACTCTAATGGATGGCAGCACTTGGTGCTGCTCAGGTTGGGGGCATAATCTGAATATGGGTCAGCAGCAAATAACACAGAGCAAAGAACCACTGAAATTCCCTTAGCTGAACAGTTCTTGAGGAGGTCCTGGCTTCACATGTCTCAGATGAAGGTGCCACAACATTCCAAGAGCACAGACTTACTGTCCTCCACTGCTCTTTCAAGTGGACATGGATGATGCTGCAAGCCAGAACCCGGGTAGAATCAAGGTAGCCTTTAAGCCCTGGGGTAGCAAGTGAAAAGCAGTGGTGCCCAAGTTGTCTTTTCATCCAACCTACAGATCAGAGGAAAGGGGGCAGCCTTATGGGATAATGGGTATCAGCTCCTGGCTCTGTGCCCGGTGTCACAAGGGCTTTGGCTTTTACAACAGTGGGATGTTCTTTGATGACTATAACCTGTTAGAGAGGGATGGGGTTAACCTGTCTAGAATGAATTGTTGGCAGCAGTCTGTGGGCTTTAAACTGAAGGGTTAGTGTGTGCGGTCCAAAGTGTCAATGCTCATGCCATCACATCCCACTGAGGAATAAACTAGGCCAATCAGAGAAGCAATTGTTCTCTATCTGCCTCCCAAGTTGAGAACCAGAAAGCCAACCACCTCGAGGGTGTGTATAGCTATGGTGGGTCCCCTTGCACCCCTCCTGGGAAACCTTCATGCTTGATTACCTCTGAAATGCTAGTACACACAGTGTGGGGAATGAACAGGAAGAAATAGAGGTCGAGGTCATGGGGCCATGATCTCATTGCTGTTACAGAGACATGGTGGGATACCTCGCATGACTGGAATGCTGTCACGGATGGCTACGTACTTTTTAGGAAAGACAGGCCAGTAAGGTGGTAGATTTTTCTCTTTGTGTGAGAGAGCAACTGGAATGTATCGAGCTCCACATAGGCATAGAGGAGGAGTGAGTTGAGAGCTCATGTATAAGGATTAAAGGGCAGACTAATATGGGTGACACTACCGTGGGTGTTTACTACAGGCCACCTAATCAGGATGAGGAAGTCAAAGGGACCTTCTGCAGACAGCTGGAAGTAGTCACCGATGATAACTTTTTGATGCATGTGGTGGAGACATTGCTGAAACAGGTGCTGCTGGACCTTGAATTGACAAAGAAGGACTGGTGGAGGACCAGTCTTGGCCAAAGTGACCTTCAGATGGTGGAGTTCAGGATCCTGCTTGGAAGGAACAGGGCAATAAGTAGGACTATTCATTCAAGTCCAAGTGGGATGAGGCCCTAAGCAACCTGATCTAGTTGGGGGTGTCCCTGCTTCTTGCAGGGGGGTTGGACTAGATGACCTCTGGGGGTCCCTTCCAACTCTAGCTATTCTATGATTCTATGATTCTATGATTCTATGATTCTATGATTCTATGACTACAACCCTGGACTTCAGGAAACCTAACTTTGACCTTTTAAAGAGCTGCTTGGGTTAGGGGTCTAGAAGATATGGGGGCCTGAGAGAGCTGGTCAATATTCAAATATCACTTCCTCTGAGCTCAAGGATTGGTGCATCCCAAAGGATAGGAAATCAAGCAAAGGAGTTAGGACATCTGCATGGATGAGCAAGGAGCTCTTGGAAAAACTCAAAGGTAAGAAGGAAGTTTACCAAACATGGAAAAAGTGATTGGCCACTAGACAGGAATCTAGGGATGTAATCACACAATGTAGGGATGCAACAAGGAAGGCTAAGGATCACTTGAAATTAAAACTGACAAGGGATGTCAAGAACAACAAGAAAGACTTTTTCAAATACATCATCAGCAGAAGGAAAACTAGGGAAAATGCTGTCTCAGTGCTGAATGAGATGGGTGCCTTGGGGATGATGGAAGATATAGAGAATGTGGAGTTATTGAAAGCCTTCTTTGCTTCACAGTCTTTAATGCTAAAGCTGACACTCAGGAAACCCAGACCCTGGAGGTAGGAGAGAAAGTCTTATGAAAGGAAGGAATTGGGTTAGAGAACATCTAGGCAAACTCGACATCCAGAAATCCATGAGCCTGGATGGGATACACACATCCCCATGGGGGAAGGACAGTCATCTGCAGCAGTGCTTTGACTTGGAGATCCTTCTTAAAATATTGTCAGTGTCCTACCAGAAGCCACTTAGGGGAAGATAGTTAATTTCCATAAAACAAGAATGATGATACAATAGAATGCAAAAAAAAAAAAACCCAAAAAAACCCAGAAATGTCTGAAAGGAAAAAGTCCAAGATTCTTAAGAGCAACACTAAAAAGGATTTTATGTTAAAATAGACACTCAGACAGCTTTGAAGTATATTGGAATGATATAAAACCACATTAGACTTAATCTTAAAAATTTGCTTTGATGAGATAAAAACCAAAAAAAATACTTTTCCCATCATTAAGCTCTACTGTAATTTTCAAATGCTACAGCAGATAAAAATGGAGAAGATTACAAGAATGCTTGGAAGGGGCAGTCTGAGGCCAAATACACAAAAAAACCCCAAACATGCACATGAGAGAAAATCATGTGAATGCATAAATTAGTGGGCGCTTAGAAAACAGTTGTGCTTCTCATAAGTGTCCCAGTGCCTTATCCCCAAAGAACCCAGAGACCTGTGTTTGTGTCCCCTCTCTGTCTAGACGACACTGAATATCTCATCTTTGGGTAGTTTATTTATTCTTTAATCTCACAAATGCAAACAGCTCAAGGTATTCGTGTTTTAATGTGACAAGTAGGACTATGTGTTCAGCAAAATAACACCTCCAGCCACTTTATATGAACCTCAGGCCTCTGACTAGATGAAGTTGATTTCAAAAATAAATATGGCCTCATTCCCTGAGGATCTGAAATATCTGATGTCACCTCCAACATCCCATATAACATCAAGAATTTATTTTTTTAAATTAAGATAGTACCTGGCTGGTTGCTGTAAGGTCTGAATATATCCTACTCTGTCTTCCCATGCTCTGTTATCCCTCGTTCTGAAGATGTGTTCAACTCCACAAACCCATTTGCATGGTATGAATAAAGGGGAATAAGAATATGGGGAGTGGGTGAATATTTTTTGTGGTCACGCAGAGAAAAATCTACCAGTAGCAAATTATGCTCAAGTAGAACACCAGTGAATTTCAAGTAGTGAAGTGGCAAATTCCAAAATACCTGGAAAAAATGCTGTCGGATGCCAGAAAACAGGAAAATGGCAAGAATAGTCAGTGTGAAATTAAACCAACCAATAACCCCCACAAACATTCAAAGGCAACTCCTATCCCCCCACCCCCAACACAATGTACCAGTTCCTAATATAACAGTTTGTTTTGACTTCAAATTTACAGGACAACATACCTTGTGAATCAAACTTGAGTTTATGAGCTCATTAGGTAAAAACCAAACAAGGATGCAATCTGCTTTTAACAGACTAGCCTAACTTGCTTCTAATTCACTACTTAATTAATGAACATAACTCACAAATTCACCAATTCACACATTCTCATGTGCTTGTGTGCAAGGCAGTTTCCCAGCTGAGGGTGAGATTGTTCTTCCTCCATCATAGTGTGGGCATCCCTGGTCGGTATCACACCACGGAGGCTGAGAGCCTCAGCAGTCCTGCTGCTCTTGGATCCAAATCAAAAGTTTTGGGGATAAGATGACATATTTACATCTCCCAGCTTGGAAGTTTGGTCTCCACCATCTCCATAAGTCAGTGGACTCAGAAAAGACTGCTCACAGGGACTGTTGCAGAAATGCAGATGATTGCTGCAGGAGATAGCAGCTGCCATCTGTAATAGCAGCCAGGATGGCCCTTATCTCTTCCTGTCTGTTGTGTCCAGCGTATGTGTTGCTCTCACTTTCACCTGATGGCACTGCTCCCAAGCATACATCAAGCTTTAGTGTCAGCTATGTGTTAGTCCAAAACCTGAGTGAGAGTTGAGTGCATGGCCACATCTATCCTTCCCTTCCCTCTCCCTTCCCTCTCTCTTCCCTCTTTCTTCCCTCTTCCCTCTTCCCTCTCTCTTCTTCCCTTCCCTTCCCTTCCCTTCCCTTCCCTTCCCTTACCTTCTTCCTCTTAATTTTCCTTCTCTCTGTGATCCCTGTCTTGCTCTTTCTTCATCAGTACCTCACATTCTCAAAACCAGCATGTACCTCCTACTCCAAGGCTTTAATACTTCTCCTCATTTGCCCATCCATCAGTTTCTACCACCTCTTCATGCTCTAACTTTGTCAATGTTTTGGTGCTGTAGGACCTTCCCGAGACTTAGCCCAGCCATCCTCTTGTCTCGCCCCTGCCCAGTTGCCCTTTAATCTCTCCTCACTCCTTCAGTTTTATCAAAAACACAGATAGTCTAAGGAGAAAGGAAGTCAGTATCTCATGTCCAAGAATAGAAGAGCACCCTCTCTTAAACAGAGACAGAAACTGCTGGCACTGAAAGAAAAAACAGCTGGTTTGCATTAGGCAGGAGTTTGTCATTGCAGAGACTTTGAAAGACAGAGATGGGAAAGTGGTTATTCTTAGTAGCAACTGTGTTGGTGTTTAGAAAGAGGAATCCAAAGACACACTGGGTGGAAACAAGGAGAATAAAATCATGTTCAGCAAGGGTTAAGCCAGTGGTCTTTAACAGCAGCATCTCTGAATATGAGCTTGCATTGTGGTACGTATTAAAAAGTGAAATACTCAGAAGTATCACACAGCTTAGAGGTAAAATTCTTCAGAATAGGATTTTATACAGATATAGTAAAGCCCTTCTTAATTCATATTGCAGGCTGTGCTCTGGTTCTGCATGAAGAGAAGGATGTGCTATCCCCACGCCGAAGTGCCAGTGCTGTGAAATAACAGAGTCCTGACTGCAGGAAACCATGGAAATGAGAAGGCCCTGGGAGAAAAGGAAGCAAGCTGTTTCATGAGGAAAAAATACTCTGAACAGAGCAAGTATTTCAATGGGATCCTTTCCCTTGTAGCAACAAGAGCACAGGTGGAAAGCCAGCAAACTACTATGCCTAGGAGGGCAAAGATGGCATCCAGATCCCCTAAATCTTATCCTACTGCTTTGCAGAGACCTGCCATTACTGGCTATTGCTCTCGTGACCCTGTGGCCTGTAGTCTACGTGAGAGGATGTTCTTGGGTAACCATTGTGTAAAAGGTATTTAAAAGGCCCAATGTGTATTTTAGTTTTTGGTAGTATTTGTTAAAAATTAGTTTGTCGCTCCTAGGAGTTCTGCTGTTGAAAATGGATGGTAATCAAAAGCCAAAATATTGATTTGTTGATTTTAAGTTGTTAAATTTGAGAAATGTAAAACCACATAACTTGTCTTGGTCTGAAACTAACTCATGCCTTGGCCTTGCCTTGGTACCTCAGATGGAATTTGTATTCCCGCTTTTCTCAAAGGTCTGGGCTTCCCAGACAGACTGCCATTGCCTGTGGCCCGCTCAGTGCTCTGCATCAGGTTAATGACAGGGGAGAGCCACTGACTGAGAGTAATTTGAGCCAAGAAATAAAAACATTTAAAACCAAACTGTCTCAGTTTGAGTCAGCCACCCCTGAAATCTCCTAATGAAATAAGTGGGGTTTTTTTGGCCTAGATACTTTTTTATTAAGAAGAAAATAAATCATGTAGAATTTTTCTATTAGCCTGACCTACATGGAGAAAGACATGCATCTGTAGATAGGTGTTTCATTATTGGATTTTAACTGAAAAGTAAATCTGATAATTTTCCTTTAATCTCTGCTTTCTTTTTCAAAAATATATTCAAAGGAATGATAATTTATACTAAAGCAACGGAAAGCCAATAATTTAGAAGTTATATTTTGGAGAATGAATCTTTTGTCAATCATCAGTGATTTGGAACACGTCTGACATAGTTCATATTCATTTCCACCCTGAATTACATTTCTGTTTCCATTTTTCTGTCATGTATATTCAGTGTGGCTGCCAAGTGCAGCTTACAGTGTGTTCAGCTTTCATGAATTTTTCCTTTAATGCTCATGATGAATTTATAAAGCAGTTTATAATGAAAATTCGCTGTAAGAGAAAAAGTTACAAGATATTTTTATGGAGCGTGTCAGAAGTTTTACAATTTAAACTGGGAATCAGTAACTGTGAAGTCATTGCCATACCAAAGGTATATTTTAGTCATCTGTTCACAAGATACATAAGTTGGAAAAAAAAGGATTTTTAAAAATATTAAAGAAGATTTTCCCCTTCTCAAAAAGCAACAGAAAAAGGATTCTTAGATTTGGGGACTACTGCTGATACCAACTCCCTGCAAAGATAACAGCAATGGAATATCGCTGAAGGAATCAAATCGATTCACTGTTTGCTGTCGCATTTGGCATGTAGACATAAAAGAACCATCACACAGCAAGGGAGCTAAAGAGAGTTTCTACCATGCTTGGAAATCTGCTTCCAAACCAAAGCAGAAGCACAAAGACCACTATTGGAAGATTCTCCAGCTAAAAGTCTCTAACTTGAACATGATGTTGGTGAAGTAGCACAAATAAAATAATTAAAAGTCCTGCTGAAGGAAGCCACCTATCTTGCAATCATCTCAGACAATCAAGTGGGTTGGAAACCCAGTCACGACTGGGTTGTTGCAGTAGTCAAGCTCTGAGGTGCAGAGGCAACATCTGGATATTTGCTGGAAAGGATCACTGTCATCACTTGATCTGTTCTCAGTTTGATTTGGTGCATAAACCAGCAGATAGGAGACAGGAGAGTTAGATCTCATTTGGGAGGGCTCTTGAAAGAGTAGGGCAGAAGAACGGAATAGGTACATTCCTATGCAAGAAACTTGATTATAGTTACATTATGTTTGAAGCTACTTTTGGAAAGAGAGTGCTGTTCCCACAGGACCTAGGTCTACCTGCAGTACTTTTCCCACAGGACCTAGGTCTACCTGCAGTACTTTCCCCAGTGTTTTGATTTTGAGCAAAACAGGAAAAGAGTGATTCAATTTCCAGAGGTAAAGATCCAACTTAAAATCATAGTATATCTTGAGATGGAAGGAATCACATAGGATCATCCAGTCCACCTCGCAGAACTTAACAGAACTAGGGACCAGTTGAAGAGATTTGCTACAGACCTGGATACAGCTTGTGTGTGTCAGAAAGCCAGCTGGCAGTGAGCTTTGTGCCGCAAAGGAACAGTACCACATCAGTAGCAGAACTCATGAAGCTTTGCTTTTAACCTTAAAAATTAATTACAGCAGAACTGAGTACCCTTCAATTTAATTTGTTCCAGGAGGGGGTAGGAGAGAAGACCAGTAAACCAGAACTGAAGGTCAGGTTTGGGAAGGCTAGTGTGAAACCTCATCCACACACTCAGACTCACCAATCGTATTTGATGCATTTAAGTGGTAGGTACAGCTTTTCGGACAGCCTTGGAGAGTGTATTTGAGATAAACTGAACAATAGAAATTCTCATCATATTGAAATTGCTGAAAATGTGCCAAAAAGCAATTGCAAATTCACTGAAGTGTTAGTCAGATTAGTAACATTTCCATTTGTTTTATGAAGTTAAAAGCCCCACCCAAATTATTTGCATAAATATTTGAAGCCTTTTTGATTGCCTGCACAGAAGAGCAAGGACTACCTGCTGTCCTGTAGGAGACCCCAAGGAGCTGTGGGTGGACTGCTTTGTCCTCTGTTTGAGGTGAGCATAGAATGTAATGCACCATGGCCTCGTGGGTCATAGGGCTGGGCTGCACCCCAGAGTGGGAGAGGAGGAAACAGGCAGTGCCAGGAAAAAGGCTGGTGCAAACTGTTTCCCCTCTGCAACAAGGAGGACGCCTGACACTGTGAGTCAGAGTTCCCAGGGCGGTTTAGCTATGTTTCTCCTCTATATCGTTTGAATTATTTGGTGGAAAGCCAACATTCTGGGTTTGTTGCTTTGGGTTTGTTGGGTTGGGTTTTTCTGGGAGAGAAACAGTTAAGTCCTTCTGCTAAAAATATCTGGTCAGGGTTTCCTTTGGCTTAGGGTAGTAAAGCTTCTTCATTGTATTATGCAAGGATGGAGCAGTTCCCTGTGAGACTGAACAATACCAGTTTTTGAAGGGTGTTTTTCCATTGATCGCCATGTTACAACAAAGTGTAGACATTAGATTAGTCAATTTCCCAATGTGCTCAAGAACTACAACTGCTTGCCACTCAACTAAGTTTATGCTTCTTTACCTGCTGTTACCTGTCTCTGTAGTGATTCTTCTGGTCAGTAATTATGAAACCTTATTAAACGTCTCGGAGCTGACAACTTCCCCTATATTTTGCCTGGTATAGATTCTCACTGCATTAATAGTAGTAATAGTCAGGATGAAAGTAAGCCTGAAGCATCCGCAGGCTTTACTACAAGAAATATGCCTATGAAGGAGCTGTCTACTATGCACGTACTTTTTGTGTGTAATGTTTGGCACATTTTGCTTCTATAAGCAGAATTATACTCCAGATATAAATGGTGCCTAACTGCCTCTCACATAGCTCCTAGGTTGCTAGCCTCTCTTAAACATCATATTATAATATCTTAAGAGATTTGCATAAGTAGCAGAGTGCACTGTGGAGCAGCTTAGAAACCCTCTCTGGCAGGAACGGAGAAGAGCAGCAAATGGATAGGCTGCACGGAAACACACAGCCAAACTGATGTTGGGTAGAGTGGATGGTGAGATGATGACACCAGCTAAAAATACAAGGCACCAGTGACTCAGCTTCTACTTGGGCACCTTCCTAAATATTCAGAGTGCTTCTGGTTCAAAACCCATGAGCTCTCACAGATGTATCGGTAAAAACCATGCAGCGAGTCTCACGGTTAGAGCAGGGGACAGAAGGACCCAGGCATCTGTTTCTGGATTAGCTGTGGATGTGGAAGTAAAAATGGAAGTCTTTGATGTTCCCGTAACTCGGTCTGCAAAGCAGAGACAGAAAGAAAATATCTGGTTACATTATTGCCTTTTAGGAATTAAAGGAGGAGCAAGTATGTTGAAGTTAGTCCTAAATCCCTAGCTCTTTCTGCTGTAGCTCCCAGTAAATCTCTCCCCAGACCAAATGCCAAAACCAAATTTAAAGTTCAGCCTCTCCTGAAAGTCTCTGGCTTTTGAGGAGAAAGGCAGCAGCCACATAATGGTGTTCACTGTAGAACTGCAAATGAGCCTGCACTGTGTTTTATCCTTCAACAATCTTCTTTGTCCCCTTCTCTCCTGACTGCATTCTTGGAACATCTTGTACATGAATTTATAAGACTATTTGTTTTATTGCCACGTTTTAACTGCACAGACCTCATTGTTGCCTGACAAATTCATTCAAAAGGAACAGCAAACTCTGTTATTTTGGTTAACAACACTTCCAAATCAAATGGAAAGCTCTGCGTTTTTCTCATGGTACAATATCTTTTTTATTCCTTTTTCTTTAAAAAAACCAAACAAACCCAACATTACTTTGGCAGAATCAGGACATGAAAGGTAACTGAAAAGCTGAGCCGTGGAAGGACTGAAAAGCTGTCAGGTGGTGTTTAACTGGGAAGTATAGGACGCTGCACAGATCGCAAGTACTCGCGAGTTTTACCCATTTTAAATACACAAAAGCCACCTCAGTTTTCTCACAGTGAGCAAATCAGCGTCTTTCATAACCTGACAATTTTAAGCGAGCATAATGTGCTTGATGGTGAACAGAATTAACGTCATTCAGAAACATCTAGAACTTGAGCAATGCTTTTATTTACAAATGAGCTGGAAGTCACAGCCTGTGCCTGGAAGAGAGTGGGTACGGGAATTGGCCCCAGATGAGGGGTGCAAGCAGCCTGTTGCAGGTGACGTACCTCCAGGTCTCCCACTTCAGAAGGCAGCCTCACCACTTATCTGCTAGAAGTGATGGATGTGCTGCTCACCTGATTATCTCAAGACACGACAGGGATGGAAGTGCCATGGGCACAGGTCCTCCAGCAATCTTTTTGCGCCAGCTTATATTTCAGTTGCGCCAGGTAAATTTCATTTCACGGGAAAGGTGACAAATGCCAGAGAGCTAATCTGGGTACAGAGATATCATCAGCAGGCTTTCTGGTTATTGCAGACAGCATTATTGGATGACAGGATCTGTAAAACTCTACTGGAAATAATAAAGAAATTACCTAAATGATATAATTAAAATGATGACAAAATAGAGCCTACTTGTTTGAATCATTCCAATTCCCTTGAGATAAATGACATAGGAAGTGATTACAGAGAAAATATAGAAAATAATTAGAGAAGAAATACAGGTGAGACACATTAGTTGATTAAAGAAAATAAGAGGGGGTTTTTAAATGTATGTGGGGAAATTAATAGGGAATGTTAGCTTAGGAGCTGTGGGGCTCCACTGCGTGGTATAAAGACACGTTTCTCTGAAAACAAGACTCTAGTCCCTAGCCAGAAGAATTTATGGGATTGTCATTTTTTTATGAGAAGATACAAAATCTGTTGAAAAGAGTAATGGATGGATTTTCCCTATAAATATTTAAATAAATTTGATGCATCAATTTTATGCATTATTTTCTACACTCGTTCATTTGAATGGTACCATCTGTGATATGTTTGCATAAAAGGAATTTCAGTCTCACTATGAAATATTTGTTTAAAGTAATTCTGAGTTTACTTTGGAAAATATCCACTATAGAAATCTGATAAAGGCTCTATATTCAACCAAATAAAAGAAATTAGCAGAGAATCTGTAACCAGTGCTGTTAGCCTTTCAAAGAGTAAACAGCAAAGTATAAGAAATAAAAAAAAAAAAAACAAACCTTGCTTAACATTTTCTAGCAAAGCTTACACTGGGAAAATGGAAAGAAGTTATAGTCATTGCAACAGACTGTTATAAATCATATGACAGGCTGTCAGCAAACAATAGTAATGCTCTTTGTAGTCTTCTCTAAGATACTACAGGTGTCTGGACCATATTATGGGTTTATAAGTAGATGCTGCTGCACAAAAACCCACTTCTGAATCTTATGTAACTGCTATTTCAGGTTTTCCTTACTGCAACTCATCCTTGAATCCTGAGTCTTCCATATGCGATAGCATTTTCAGAACAATCAGCTTTGCCACTTAATACTAGATATTCTAATTTAATCCAGTATCTCTTTATTTTTTTGAAGCCAGAGGTGTTACATACCTATAAACATCAAGATACATATTGATAGAGTACCTGGAAGCTTATTGCAGGTTCCCAGATTCCTGTTCAAATCTCAGATTTAGTGATTCACAGCTGTCTCAAAGTATTTACATCCCAGGCCAGAAATGGTGATAGCTGAAGGTTCCTGGCCCTGCATTATGCTGAAGCAACAAATTCCATATACAACTTAGCAAAATATGTTAGAGAGGTTTTTCTAAAAAGAAATCTTTGTCTATTAAACCTTAGTCTGCCTGTGTTGCCTGTCCTCTGTGCTTTGGTGCGACGATCATGAACTTGTTAGTGCTTAACAGCTGCATGGCTGGAAAAGAATGAGAAGTTTACCATGCATGTTGGAGCATACTGATGATTTTTGATATGTAAGCATATAACCTAAACTGCGTGACTTAGCACAAGGAAAGGAAGCTATTAACAATAAGACTCCGACCTCAGATAAAGAATTGAAAGGAATGGTCTAAATTTGGCCTTTTTATCCTTGATCACAGATCCCTATATTGTCTTCTACCAAGGCTCAATGTATGTGCCCACCTAACTCTTCTGCTTTCCTTCAATTAACAGTTTCAAAATTTTGTCTATCATCCACTAGAAAAGGATAAAAGTGTACACGCCAACATGTCTCAACTAGACATCATGTAAACACCTACTCAGCTAAACCACACGTATCATTACTTTTCTTGGAGCAGTATGAGGTCCTGTGGGGCAATATTACCATTCATTACCTCTTCTGACCTAGGATGCTCTCCAAGGTTGAGAACTATAGAAAGTTAAAGCCAGAGAACAGAATACATCAAATCTCCCAGCAGCCTCTCATAAATAATCCAGAAAAGGAAACGCTAACTATGGTTGGATCAGCTTTGGGTGCTTTCTAAGGATCAAAAGAAAAGCTCCTTAAAAAATAATTCCCAGAAAATCTGTGACCAATTCTGAAACAAAAGTGCCAGGAGAGGTTCAAGAGGAAGGTATTGTCTCCTGATTGGGAGCAAATCTCCATCCTTGCTGTTGGAGGCAGTCATTGATCTTTGATTAGAAGAGTCTGTATCTCTGAAAAGCAGAGGCATCCTTAGAAGGTGAAGTCAGTCCTTGCAGCTCCTGAGGTACCTGATGTTCAGCACTGTTCAGAGCAAGCAGAGGCACGATGTAATCAGCAGAGATGGGGAAGGGTTTCCTCTCCCCCCACTTTGATTCCATCTTGTTGGAAAGGAAATAAATACAGAAAGAGTTGAGTAATTGGGATGAAACATGTCTCATTATCAACACTAGAAGCACAGGACAAAAGGAGAGTCATGATGACTATAAATACTATAAGGGTCAGTAGGTGCCTGTTCCCTGCACCAAATTCCTTTTAGCAATCTTTCCACATCAGCCTGCCAAACCCTGAGGGTATCCATGGTGCTCAGCAGAGGATGCCTTGGTAAGTAAGAGCAGTTATCAGGTGGTGGGAAGCCAGAATACAGTGGTGCCTGAAGAACAGAGTCTGTGATGATATGAAGATGGGCTATAGGAAGCGGCAATTCACAAAAGTGCCTTTTATTGGCCTGTGCCTGGCCCAAAGGACTTGGAGGTGACAGCTGACTTCAATGGGAACAGTTTTAGGCTGATGGTTGGAGTGTTTTGACTCTCAACAAAGAATTCAGTGGAGTCCTAAAGGAGATGTGTAAAGCACAGAGACAATTTGTTGGGCTTTATTTTTTGCTAGAGGATTGCAACCAAGTATAGCAGAAACAACTGTGAGCAGGTTTGCTGCATGAAAATGAATATGGACAAACTGGTGATTCTAATCATATGAACACTTCGCTCTGTAAAAGCTGGGGAAAAAACCCAAACCTCTCAAAGGATAAGAGACTCAAGATGTAAATGAGGAGAATGCTAACTGGAAAGGAGTGTGATAAGACATACAAAAGAAACAGTCTAATACAAACTGCATGGCTGCAGTACGATTTCATCATGCACATTAAGCCTACTGGGATCAGCCCAGATACACACAATCCCTGTCTGAAGACAGGAGCTCATGACTTCCAAAAGGTGCCCTCGGAATGCTGAAACTTTCTGAAACTCTTTCCTCAGATACGACCTTTTTGATATACGAGTGTGAGAGTTCTAAGGGGAAAAGACAAAATGATGCATGACTTAGAAGCCAAAAGTATACATTCACTTTGCACTAGGAAGGTGTTGGGTGGGAGGGTCTTAAAGTACCTCCAGATATTGAAGGGAACATTGGGAATGAAGAAAGTAACACTTAATGTTTAAGTCCCTATGTGGACAGTTGCACCATTTGGTTTGGATGGAAGGTGAAGCTGCAGAAATATTGCTAAAGATAAGATGAGGTGCTCCAGATCTTGCTTTATTAGTTCCAATTTTATTTTGAAATATAAAGGGTGGTAAATCATATGTCCATTAGTAAAATGTAATACTGCAAATTGCTATTTGATTCAATTTTTTTTCCCTAAATTTAGGTAAGATTTAATTGTGAGGGGAACAAAGCAGTTTCTCCATGGTATCAAGATAAAGAAAAAGCCTGTCTGAAACTTCTTAAAAAAACCTCCACACCACCCTGAGGCCTCCACAGCTCAACATGCACATGGCAAACGGAAAGTGAGTTCCAAGCCCATGCTCTAAATCTGTCTAAGTAGGGCTTTTTATTGGGTTCTGTGTGCTACATACACAACTTGGACATAGGGCTACATTGATGAATGTGGATTTTCACTTTCCATCTTGTCTCTGCCCTGCCCATTTAAAAAAAAAATATTAAAAATATAATCCTAATCAGCTGTCTTTCAAAGTCAAGGACAAGCTTTGCCACAGCTAAAAGAATATTATTGTTTGCTCTATTCCCTCAGCACCTTGATTATCACTTTGAGAAGGACAGAGAAGTAGATTAAATACAATTCCAGCTTGAGATGCCCTAGCCGATGCGCATCAGTATTTGAGCATGAGAGGTAAGGTAGGGACCAATTCCATAAGGATTCACAAGGGCATGTCATGATAGGGCAAGGGTTAATGGTTTTACACTAAAAAAAGAATGATTGAGGTTGGATATCAGGAAAAAAATATTCCCTGTGAGGGTGGTGAGACACTGGTACAAGTTGCCCAAAACGGTGGTAGAGGCCCCATCCCTGGAGACATTCAAGGTCAGGCTTGATGGGGCTCTGAGCAACTTGATCTAGGGAAGATGTCCCAGCTTACTGCAGGGGGGTTGGACTAGATGGCCTTCAAAGGTCCATTCCAACCTAATACATTCTGTTATTCTATGATACTAAGATATATATACCATCAATATATATTACCTTGTGATACTTTAAATTTAAAAAATGTAGTGTTTTAAAATAGAGTAATACTTTTCTAGTTTAGGCTGCCCTGTCAATACATATGGTATTGTAAGAAATCAAAATTGGGTGCATGTATAGGTACAGACACTAAATGAGGTCCTGAGAATCCTGAAGCTGACAAGAAGCCTGAAACTCTGAAAACATAAATTGTTTCTTTTTGATTGGTTTCTCTTGTCTTCAGAGAAGTGTAACTTTTACCATTCTTTATAAATAAAGAAGATCAAAGAAATATTTGATTAGGAAATTATTTTCTCTTTATCCAAAGCACACTATTAGATTTCACATTCTGATTAATTTCTAGAAAAGACTAACAACTGTGAAACAAGACAGCTTGCACTTTGAAGTGATTTCCACCTGTGACCTACAAACTTGTTCCCACCAGAGGAACGCATGCAGCATGCTGAGTGTACCGAAACATGCAGTCCTTGTGCAGCACCACACCAATTCCCATCCATGCAAGTGTTGCCAAGGAAGGACAGCCCTCAGTGAGCCCAGCAAAAAAAAAATACCTGTCCATGTGTTCTTCACACTCCCAACACCTCGTTTCGCTAAAAAAAAGCTTTTGCCCACTGGGTCCCGTCTTTGTTACGATATTGCAAAAAAATGGTTGGTGTTGCACAGGCAATTCAGTACAAATATCAAGTTCTAAGAAATACTTTAGTTCTTGACTGAAAAAGAGAGGTTCCTGAATTTTCAGTTACTTATGTTATGTTTTCTGGACCTTTTTCTACTTAGTATAAACTCACTGACTGTACTTATTACAAAAAAATCCTTGTGTTCCCTTGGCAAATGCTTGCTGCTTCCCTTTCCATTTCAGCTGCACTTACAATTTTCTGCTCCAATTCTGATCCTCCAGCATGTACTCTCCTGCTGCCAGAGACAGAACTGAATCGTACCAGCTGCCTGGAAGGGGTCAGGCTAACGATTTCTCCAAATAATGCAGTCATCCAATTCAGCAACAATTTACCATCTAGCATTAAAATGATTTTATTCCTAATGGGTATTAGTAATGTCTTTGTTAAGCTGGTTAACTGAGAAACCACAAGCCAGGTTTTAACATGAACATACAAAGCAAAGTATTTTTAGTACCCTGTTATTAGGGAATTATAAGTAATGCTGTGGCCACAGGTCTAGAAGCTGCAGGAGTTTTTTTAAGAACAGTTCTAGGTTAATTTAACAAGGTCACATGGGTAAAACTCCCTAACAAGTGTCACCAGTTCAGAGGTCTGGGAGGTATGAAAGACAGAGCATCCTTGGATATTCCCAGTTTCCTTCCTCTAATGAGGTTAAAAAAAAAGAAAAAGAAAAAAGAGGAAAATGGAGCAACTGGGCTGATATCCAGTGAAACATAGTCTTGGATGTTGCAAAGACTTATGCATGAGAGCAAACTAAACAGAACCCATGCACATTAGCATCTGTGCAATTTTTTTCCTACTCTCTCATTAGCATCACAAAACACAGACCAGTGGGATTTTGATAGTCAGCCAGCTCACACATGTTATAATTACCCTTCCTCTCATGCAGTTCCCATGCTTTGTGCACAGATCTGCGCAAACTAGTGGAGTGTCTGCGGCTTTAAATCACTAACGGTGTATTAAAAGATAATACAAAGATAATTCGAACTTTTCAAGCAATGTGGTATTTATTGCATGACTAAGCTAGGAAATGCAAATTTGAAAAGAAAATAGCTTCTAATCTAGCTATTCATTTGCTGATGAATTAAAATCATCAAGTTATTCAGCACAAAAAGCTGACATATCATTTATTGTAAAGGCCATGGCTATAATAGGAGCGTCATTGTTTCCCTTTCTGCTGGTCTCACACATTCTTTTTAATCTTGATTATTTGTCACCCTTCTAGGGGACTTCTTATGGTAATGAAATCCTTTTGTCTGTGATGTAACTGGAGCCTTTTGCTGCATTTTCCCTTCCTACATAAGTTACAGTTGTGGTTATAAACACTGTGGAGGTTTCTTCTGAATCACACAATCGCAGATTGTTCGAAGGAGACACACGTTCCCGGCTGTTGCTAGGTGGCAAATGCTCTTAAAGATTTTGCAGGCTACAGATTTCTTCAAACCTGCTCAGCAGTAACTGAAACATCTCTGTGTTATCAACACTGTTTGCAGCACATACCCAAAATACAGCCTCATACTAGCTACCGTGAGGAAAATTAATGCTATCCCAGCCAAAACCAGCACGTTTTCCACCCTTTATTCTCTACTGCTTAGGTCAGGTCTCACACTATCCAGCACAATGTCATTAACCACCCCTCCCCACTTCCCATTCATTGATATAATATGCAGATATCTTCCCCTTAGTCTGTGGACCACCCCTGTAAAATGTCCATAAATGTCCCCAAAATGACCACTGAGGTAATTTAGCCTGTGACTTTGGGCTCCATTTGTTATAGTGGTCACTTGGGACAGGAGAGGTGGTGTATTGCGTGGAGTTACGGTGCACCAAAGCCAGCTCAGGTTGGGCCACCACTACACTTACACTGCTTCTTGTAAGGCTTGTCCTCCATTGGTTCAGGTTGTTCTTGCTATATTTATTTTATAATCTACAGGAATGGGTTAAAAACAAAAAACAAAACCAAGCCCCAAAACAAACACACACCCCTCCTCCCGAAGAATAACAAAAAAACAACAAAACCCCAGAGTGTTAAGATTATAAAACATTTGAAAGATATAAAACATTTGGCATCCCAGCTTAATCCAATCCCTAACTTCAGGTCAGTTTAAGACTTTCATGAGGGATGATTATCATGTATGTTATGAAAGAACTTCTCAGAGTGCATGGAGAAGCCCCCCAAATCATTGCTTATCATCTAGGACCTCATCATTTGGAAGTTGGATTTTGCCTGATATGTCACAGCAGCACTGGGAGTTTTGAAGGGTATATTAATGCATTGGTAAGTCTATATAGTGTTAGTCTGAAAAGCGTCCTGTACTCTACCATTCCTCGGGTATAATTTTATAAAACCGCATGTTAATTCCTACTAAAGTTCAAGATGAAACTGTGGTTTTCAGATGTCCTTTTTGAAAAAAAAAAAAGGCCAAATTCACAGCTGAATCTAAAATGATTAGACTTTTCACCTCTAAAAGCTGTCACACCGATGACAGAAAGTGTTAGATGCATGTCCACATGCCGGTAACATTTATTAAAGGGCCCCAAAAGAAAACTCTAAATAAAGGAAAAAATACCAGGCTCGATCCCAGAACACCTTCAGCTTCTACTCAGTACCTCATACGTGTATGGAATTCACAAGTCCCTGACCAGCACACTGACAAGACTTTGTCAAGGTAGTTCCTGCAGCTGGAGAACACTGAAATCTCTGACTAGTGCAGTAGCAGCTGCCTCCCCAACGTTTCCCTCACAGCCTGTCCCTTGTTCTCACATCACTTGCTGCACCCTTTTTCAGCCTGCCCTTTTCTCATTAAATCCTACTCCTTACATTTAGTCCCTGTACCAGGCTCTCAAAAACCAGTCCCACTCAATGTATGTAGAGATTACAGAATATGTACTTCTTAGTCTACAAATAAATTCTTCAAAATCTATAAAAATTTTTCCATTAATTTGTTCATCAGCTAAATTTTGGGAAACTATTACAGAGACCGCAAAGAGGCATTTCACTGACTGTCCCATTCTGTTACGTAAATGTCATTAAATTTCATGGCTGGCTCTGTGAGCCAGCCAGGACCTTCTCAGCAAAAGAAATTTAAAAATTGCTCATCTTTGACATTTTTTTCCCTACCCTCACTTTGTTTTAGACAAAGCTAAGACATTTCTTCTGAAAAAGAAAAGAACTAATCATTCAGAGGGGAACACCTATCAGAGATCCCCACCAAAGTTTTGAAGTTCCCCATGCTCATACACAACCAAACACATGGGTCTTACAGAGGAAAGCCTTGGGCACTCTAGCAGTGACCACTGGGATAGAGCTTTCCTTGCCAATAAAGTCTTACACTGTCATTAAACAAAAATACCTTATAGGATTGAAAACTGTTCCTTGGCTCTTCCCTACCTCAGGCTTGCATCTGCCATGACTGTAGGTGGCTTGGGTAAGAACCTTCAGTGAAAAGTAGGATGCATTCTCCAGACTGATTTTAACAATCTTTGTTATGATGAAAGCTTCTATGCTCTTTGCATTCAGCTTGTCACAGGAAACACGTGCTTTATACCTAGATAAAAATATGCTTACAGCAGAAATCTCTAGAAGGTGCAAAGATTCGTGGTGCATACTGGGTCCTTAGACTTCTAGGAGAACTAGCATGGGTAACTGTTCTTGTAAGAGAGACAGACAAGCCATGATGGGTTATCAAGTAGGGAAGTTCAGTAGGGCCTGTCTGTTCATTAGGGCCTGTTGTGACAGGACAAGGGGTAATGGTTTCAAAATAGAGGGAGGGAGATTTAGATTGGATATTAGGAAAAAGTTCTTTACTGTGAGAGTTATGGAGCACTAGAACAGGTTTCCCAGGGAGGTGGTGGATGCCCCATCCCTGGAGATGTTCAAGGCCAGATTGGATGAGGCAACCTAGTCTAGTTGGGGGTGTCCCTGCTTCTTGCAGGGGGATTGGACTAGATGACCTCTGGGAGTCCCTTCCAACTCTAATCATTCTATGATTCTGTGATTCTATGAATGTCTGATCATCTAAATGAGTTTCATTATTTTCTGTGTAGAAGCCATAGGGAGCAGAAATATTTTGGAGGGGTAGCACATTTGGTGGCATGGCCAAATAGTTGTTACTTGCTGAAGATTTTGATAGCCACCACCTTGTAAACTCAAAGGGAGTCATTGCTTGGAATCACTGTCACTGGCTGCATAGGTACACCAGCATTCTGGATAAATGTCCAGAAGAAACCAGACACTGGCCATAGTCCTTTGAATATATATATATATTTTTACATTAACTTCATCTTCATAGTTCCTGTAATAACAGTTGTGATACCCCTGTGCAACTAGACATTCACAAAATGGCAGAAACACATAGTCATTGGGTAGCCACATAAAATGCTCGCTGTGTAAACAAGAAAAAAAAAAAGTATCTTTTAAACTGCAGTTTACAAAGAAGTAAGCATAAAGATTGATTGGTTTTATAAAGAGATGTAATGTACTTTGGAGTTAATAACCACTAATAATTGGGATCAAGCATTTCAAGCGATGCTTGCCTCCCATCTTTTGACACTTCTCAAAAGCCTAAAATTTTTAGTCATCTTTAAAATTACCGATTTCACACATTGCCTGCAAAACATCCCCACTGAAACAAAAAGAATTATGACTTTGTCAAGTTTTAGAGGAAACTGGAGGTAATCAAGGGAAAAGTTTAATCTTGGAGTGGATTTCTAAATTTCATCTAGAGAGATGATTGATGTGCTTTCCCCTCCTACACTGCTCTAACTTCATTCTCACCTGGAGGAAAGAGAAAGGGAGCAATCTGACACTTAGCCCACTCACCTCTGCTTTCCAGACTGCAGCTGGGAGATAAGGAAGAAACGGAGGCACTGCTTCCTCTCACCCCTGGATATTTGGGATGCTCTCTGTGGGAGGATAAAGAGCAATTACCCACTCTTGGAATTCACTCTCAAAGTGTTATTAATTTAGATAATTCATAGGTCTTATCTGATGCATTATAAGCATGTGTGGAAAAGTGTTCATTATCAAAACTTAGTGAAAAGCCCTCACCTCCCATCAGCTGGCCTTTACCAGCATTTCACTGTTCTCCCTGCAGTTGCTGTTTCCTACACCAACTGCTCTCTAAGGCCAGAAACTGTTAGGCTCCTCGTCACAGCACACAAGTTTAAACCCGTCTGGAGTGGGTAAATGGCATCTGCTTTGCTGCACGTGCCTCAACAGCACACAGGCAACAACTATAACAACCTGTTTCCTAAATGGATTAGATGCAAAGTTTCTTCCAGTGGAAAAGATTTCTCTCCTCATCGCTAACCTTATGCCTGTCAAAAAGAACAGATCAGGAAACCATTATTTAAACTGAGTGTTACCCATCTCATTTTGCATTAAATAGACCAGAGAACACACACATCTTCACTGGAAGGTAAGAGCAAGTGCTAGTCCACAGAACTAAGGCTGACAGACAGCCTTCTTGAACAAATATGGTGTGGGTAGAGTATGGTGCACTCACCCATTAGTACATTTCACATCGTTCCCATCAAAGCTAAGAGGCTTTTGGTCCATGGTCAGAAGTCCAACTACACATAAATGCTCAAAACAGTGGTTCTTCTCTGGAGCATTGTCACTGTCAGAGTGTGAGGGACATCAGTTTAGGGAGATGTCTGAGAGTTTTGGCACTGAAGCACTTTTGATAGGAAAGACAAAGGTGAAGAGCTAGATGAGAGAAAACTGGTTTACCTGCTGGGTGAGTCTGTCACCAGCCACAGAACCCAAGCTTTGTGGAAGATCATGGATAGTGGAGCAGAAGGTGTCACATCCTTGAGTGAAGTCTGGAAACAATATGAAAAGGAACAGATTGACACATTCATAATGCTACGGGGATATGAATCACTTCCTTACCCTTGGTCACTGTCAAAGTTATGAAGTTAGGAATACAGTCCATTAGGCATTACTCCTGTCCTCCATCCTTATATTTCACAGAAGGGCAGGGGTTGGGAGGGACCTCTGGAGATCATTCCACCCAACTCCCCTGCTAAAGCAGGGTCACCTAGAACAGGTTGCACAGGATCACATCCAGGAGGGTTTTGAGTGTCTCCAGAGAAGGAGATGCCACAGCCTCACTGGGCAGCCTGTGCCAGTGCTCTGCCACCCAGAGAGGGAAGAAGGCTTTTCTCATGTTCAGACAGAACTCCCTGTATTCCTGTTTGTGCCCATTGGCCCTTGTCCTGTCACCAGGCACCACTGTAAAGAGTCTGGTCCTAAATACCTTTCAGATGCAAGGCAGAGCTAAACAGTGTCAGCTGCCTAGAAACTGCCCCATCCAGATGTCCTGCTCCTGCGTTATGGCATGAGAGGTAATTGCTTTCCTGAATCCAGCACATGGGCTGAAAACAATAGCATGCAAAATATTCTAGTGCTGTGCACTGCACATTTGGAGTGCTTCCTCAGAAGTATGTGTTGGCATGCCAAAGGTGTGGTTGTAATCTATCACACTGGCTCATTCAAATTGTCTTAACATAATTAAAAAGCACAATTAAGCTCCAGGCTATCATTTTTAAGAGCTCCTCAAGGTGTCTACAAAGATGCCAGTTCTGCAGCACGCTACAGCTTTTCAGTTGTGTTAAATTAAAACCATCACAACACAAATTCTGTTTGCCCAGAACAGAAGCAGAGCATATGGTTTCCTTGTTTAAACTGGAAGCACCTGAAGAAGAGAGGCGGGAGAACTAGACCATGTTGTTACTAGCACCAGCCACAAATGCCACTTCTCTACTGAAAACAAAATAAAAGCAGGAAAAGAGAAGGGTGGACTGGGGATAGGGTGTCTGTCTGCAGAAAGGCATTGCAGTGTTCCCACCATTTGTCCAATCTGTGTAGAAAATTATTTTTAAACTATTTCTAACACCACCTTTCATACCCAACTTGTTTTCTTTTTCAATGTGTGTGTAGTTAAAAACCTTTCAAATTCATCTCCAGCCTCTGGTAACAGCTTCGCTTTGAATCGGAAAATGTAATCCCTGGGAAGTCCGGTCCGTAGCCACCTTTGAAATGAAGTGACAGACTCAGCTGACCACACTGAGTTATAAATGATGTGTGCGGCTAAGTGCATGCGTGCTTCTAGTTAATTTAGGATGAGAATCATAGATTCTTATCTGTAGATGTTGGTGACATAGCTAATTAATGTTATGGTAATGTGCATAAAATAGCCAATGAGTGGGAACTGAAAATTTGAAAGGAGGAAACTTGGCTTTAAGCAGAAGGGGGCACAGGAATGCACTTCTCTCCCTCTCCCTCTCCCTCTCCCTCTCCCTCTCGCTCTCTCGCTCTCTCGCTCTCTCGCTCTCTCGCTCTCGCTCTCTCTCATATTACCAACTCTTTTGGTGTTACCAGCTTCAGGTCATGGAATACAGAAGTCTCCTGTGCTAGCATACAGTCCTGGGGAGGTGGCAACCACACCTAACCTTGGCGCTCTGCTGAAACTTAAAATAAACCAACATTTTTTTCCAAAGCCTTAGAATGTGGTTATTGAGAAGTAAAGGGAAAACAAAATACCTGAAAAATAATGAAAGGTATTGTAAGCAAATGAAAATTTGAGAAGAACCCCCCCC
>VXBZ01009267.1:926033-943966 GCA_013399135.1 Heliornis fulica | reverse complement strand
CCCGCCCGGGATGGAGCTCGGCCGCCGAAGTTTGCGCGCTCGGGTCGCTGCGCTTCGTAGTTCCCTTTCTCTCAGGGCGCTCGGGAGGAGGCGGCTTCTCTCAGCTTCTCCCAGCTTCTCCCTTCTTCGGGTCCCGGGTCCCGCCGGGCGGCGAGGTGCGGCGTGTGGGGGTGGGGGTATCCCGCTTCGGGGGTGTGTGTGTAGGGGGGATGTTAGTACGTCCCTCCCCGGGAGAGACCCCGGAGTTGCCCGCAAGGTCGCGGTGCCGTTGCGTAACAACCACGGTGCGGGATGCCGCGGCGGGAGGCGGAGGGGCTCGTTGCCCCTCCGGCTCCCCGAGCCTGCGTGGCCTGAAGGGTTTCCGAGCCCCACGGCCGAGCGCCGGTGGGGAGAGGTCGGCTTCCAGGAGGCTCGGCGAAGCTTTTGTCTCGTCGCGGTCCGGCCGCAGCACTGCGCCGGCTGGAGGTCCTGGCGCACCCGAGGGTGTCTTAGGAAGTTAAATAATAACACTCGGGCAGTGGCTCCGCGACCTCTTCACGTGTCCCACGCAGTGCTGCGTGGGTTTCAACAAACAACAGTCGGGCTTTCGAGTGGGCTTCTGAGGGGGACCGCGTGTCAGCCGCTTCGGTGCTGATGGTTTTGGTGCGTGGGTTTTTTTATTTTAATCTTCACTTATAAAATTGGCATTTGAGCCAAACAATGAGATTTTTATATTCGGGGGCGGGGGGGGGTTGGGGAATAGCACGGCAGCAACTCTTAGACTTCGAACTGTAGTTACTATTAAAGCAGCCCCATCTGCGCCTCCGGACAAAGCCTCGTAACGGCGTTTCACAACTCTGCAGAAATAACTAGTCCTGGTGAGGTCACGTTATCTTTGTATCATCGCAGCCCATCTGGAAACGAACTGTTATTGCGGGAAAAGTTTGCGACGGGTAATTGCGGTTCTGTACTTACCGTCGTAATTGGTGTTTCCCTGAAGAAATCGCGGTCAGGTCAGAGGAGACCGTCGGTCAGTTCAGAGGAGCCCACCGCAGGGATTCAACCCCTTGTTTCAAAGCAAATTAAATTGAAGATAAAGTTCGGTGAATCTTCTACTCCCAAAAGCAACTGAGGGAGAGAGAGGTAAAATACAGAGACAGCTTCTGGGAAGCTTAAGAGCAAACAGAAAGCCCTCTAATTGCAAAGGCTGAACTTTATTGTAAATGTTCAAGTACTACTTTTAACAGTTACCTGGGAAGAATTGTGCATTCTCATTCCTTTGGAATAATTAAGAACAGTGGTCTTGTGTGATAAATCAACAGACAAATGTGTGGTTTTTCATTGACCATGAAACCTATGATCACGTCTTCCAGAAATGCTAAGCATCTCTCACTTCCCCTGTACATAGTGTAAGATGTTCGAGCATTTCTGAATGCTCAGAGCTTACTGTTTTCCTGGTAGAGCTCCAGAATTGAGAGGAGGTTGTTCCAGTGAAGCTGAGCCCTGAGCTCTGTTCAGATTCAGGCTGAAGTTACTGATGGTATCAGCAGTAGTTCCCTACACACTTGCCTGATAAAATGCCCCACTTACTGTACTGGTTTATCAGCTCTGCCTGTGCTGTTTCATCTTGACTGTTCAGTAGAGGTCTCGCTGGCTGGCTTTGGGTATTTATGCAGAAATGGGTGTTTATAGACTACTTAATCTCATAGAATTTGTTTTTATACTCAGCATAAGCTGTGTATCAGAAGTAATACTCAGGAATTTGTTTTTCTGCTTGTACGAGAAAGGTTTGCAAAGGGATTTGTTCTCAGTGTGAAGTTAGCTTCACAGTTTACCCTTTTGTTAAAAGCCTGAAAGTGCGATGCGATACTTGTGTGCTACTGAAAACCCAGCCATAATGTAGCTGCTGCTTTTCACTGCTTAGTTTAAGAAGAGAGGAAACAAAAAGTGCCCTGACAAAGTCTCTCTTGTGGAGCTATATCTATTTTAAGGAAAAATCCAACTGAATTAATACTTACTTAAATTCATGTACTGTACGGTAGTGGTACATTGCCCTAATTGATCTGTAATACTCTAAATGTGTTGGACCGTTTGCTCTTACTCAGAAAATGTGGCTGTTGTGTGTGTTTTTTGATTTGTTTTTTTTTTAAATTATACTGTGCAGCATGGTATTTTTTTTATAGAATATGTAGTATCTGAATGTATTTGCTGTCAGCCCTGTGATACAAGAGTCCTGTTTTCAGGCAGGAGAAATTATCCTTAGTGACATTACTAGATACATTTATTAATAATTTTTTTAAAACATGCTTTTTACAGAGTTGAACTACATCTTCATTTTCCCTAGATCTCTTCAGACCCTAGTGTGGGCTAAATGACAAAAGAAGACTGCAGATTTCAGCCACGTTATTAAGTGAAATTACTAACATTTCTTTTTCACTATCTACCTATGTGAATATGTCTGTATCTGTATCCCTCTCAGGTGGCGAACAGTTCAGAAAACAAGGCTTTGGGAGTAATCCTCCACAACTTTCTTCAGAACAACTAGAATTGTTTTCCTGTATGGGTGTCTTTAGTTCAGTGTTTCACATGTAAACAATACAGCATTCTTTAAATTCTAGAGATCTCCTTCACCACTGCTGCCCATTTCCAGCCTAATTATGTTGGATTCTATTTTTTTATTGAATGCTTTTGGCAAGGCAAGTCAGGAAGGGTGTTTAAAGTGGTCAGTGCTGACTCATTTAGTAACATGTCATTTAAATCATTTAGGAAAAGCAAAGACGGGGAAAATGTACTTTCCAGGATGTGGCTCCACCAGTGACTTCCTCAACTGCCGTTATGTACCCATGTGCTAGTCTTGGAGCAGTTGGGCATCTTCAGAGCTCTAGGAGTCTGTCTGGCTCTCTGAGAAACTGCAGGATAGGTTTATGTCAACCTTTGCAGACAGGCACTTGGGAACCGTTCACCGAGAGGGAACTTAGAGCTCTGTCTGCGTACGTACCTGAAAAAACAAAGTCAGTTTTCATAGTTGAAGTGGCCCTAGTCTCCAGCATCCTGACTGTAGATTACAGCTTGCAGCTTGACCTTCAGAAAGTCCATTTTGTCATGGGCACTTTGGAGAATCATAGAATCTTGTGAGTTGGAAGGGACTCATAAGGACCACCAAGTCCAACTCCTGGCTCCACACAGGGCCAGCCAAATCAGAGCATGGGATGTGAGTGCATTGTCCAGGTGCTACTTGAACTCAGTCTCGGTGCTGTGACCATTTCCCCGGGGAGCCTGTTCCAGTGCCTAACCACCCTCTCAGTACAGAACCTCTTCCTAATGTACAGCCTAAGTCTACCCTGTTGCAGCTACATGCTGTTCCCTCAGGTTCTATCACTGGTCACCAAATAGAGGAGATCAGCACTTGTCTATTTGCTCCCCCTTATCAGGAAGCCATAGACCAGAATCACAAATTATTAGGAGTTGAAAGGGACCTCGAAAGGTCATCCAGTCCAACCCCCCTGCCCGAGCAGGGTCATCTAGAGTAGATCACATAGGAACGTGTCCAGATTGGTCTTGAATGTCTCCAGAGAAGAAGACTCCACAACCTCTCTGGGCAGCCTGTTACGGTAATCTTACGTCAACCTCACAGTGAAAAAGTTCCTCATATTCAAATGGAACTTTCTATGTTCCAGCTTAGAACCATTTCCCCTTGTTCTATCACTGGCCATCACTGGGAAGAGCCTGCATCCATCCTTCTGATACTCATCCTTTATATATTTATAAATGCTAATGAGGTCACCCCTCAGTCTCCTCCAAGCTGAAGAGACCAAGCTCCCTCATCCTGTCCTTATATGGAAGATGTTCCACTCCCTTAATCATCTTGGTGGCCCTGCGCTGGACTCTCTCAAGGAGTTGTATGTCCTTCTGGAACTGAGGGGCCCAGAACTGGACACAATACACCAGGTGAGGTCTCACCAAGGCAGAGTAGATGGGGAGGAGGACCTGTCTTGACCTACTAGCCACCCCCTTCTAATACACCCCAGGATGCCACTGGCTTTCTTGGCCACAAGGGCACATTGCTGGCTCATGGTCATCCTGCTGTCTGCCAGGACCCACAGGTCCCTCTCACTTGCACTATGCTCCAACAGGCCAGTCCCAACCTATACTGGTACCTGAGGTTGTTTCTCTCCAGATACA
Source organism: Heliornis fulica (assembly GCA_013399135.1). NCBI lineage: Eukaryota > Metazoa > Chordata > Aves > Gruiformes > Heliornithidae > Heliornis > Heliornis fulica. The sequence continues at coordinate 939,805 of VXBZ01009267.1, read as the reverse complement.
ATACCCTACACTTGTCCTTATTAAATCTCATTACATTTTTCACTGCCCAGCTCTCCAGCCTGTCTAAATCTAGTCTAAGTCTTAGTGCAACCTGACCAAGTTTTAGTGCGTAACATCAGCAAGTTGTTCCAGTTTATTTTATGTAATATTTCCACAGCTTCTTCCGCACCCACTTTGATTCCACACAGATTCTACATGTACATCACATGGATATCTTTCTGGAGTAGGGATCACTTGACTTTTCTTCTGTAGCTGAGCACAGATAAGAGCTGCTGCTCTGCTCTGTTCCTGCTCTACATCAAAGGGATGGAGCAGAGCTGTGTTGAGGAAGTAACTTACAGTATCCAATTAAGAACTGCTGAAAAAATGGACTGCAATAGCTGGTAAGTTACTGCATGTTTAGTGGAATAGGTAGCAGAAAAAGCGTGTTCCATCAGGGATTGAAGTGTAGACATGAAGTTTAGTGTGCGGCTGGTCTGTGACACCATTCTTTGAGTTTTGTCTGTAGGCTAGCAGAGTCTTTGAGGAAGCTGTTTTGTGGTCTCATTGGATTGAAGTCCTCAGGTCACTGGCAGCTACAAGGTTGCCTGTGTTGTACCCAGTAGCAGCAGAACACCAAAGAGGAATTCTCACTCAGTTCCTGAGTTTATTGATAGAGTTGGACCTCAGTATGTCTCTTTACTGAAGGATATTTCCTCTGGATGTTGCAATGGAGCTTTGCAGGACTTTTTTTTTTTTTTTGTTTTTTTGTTTTTTTGTGAGGGGTGGTGGTGTTGAGGGTGTATGTATAATGTGTGGCACTGACACTGGCTAAAACATCTAAGAGGTTTATGTAAGTGACATTCATACACATGACACCTCTCAATGAGTGTTCATTTATTCTAAACTTATTAGCTGTAAAATCTTGAAGTACTCATTCATGGATTTTTTTTTTCTAATTGGGTTGTTTTTTACTTACAGCTTTAAAGCAGAGTCCTGTATGAAGAGTGCTGTTAGACTTCTAACTTGATATTACTATCTTTTTATTCTTGGAAGTCTATAAAAACTGGGGGGACACAACACAATTTTTTCCTTATCTGTTTATCCTGCTCCAGTCTTGTATACAGGCTGAGATACTTGAATGTCTGTAGCTGTAGAACTGTATTACAGTGCAGGCTTATGTACGTACTGTTGAACTTTTCCCAAATCAAATGCGTTCTCTCTTTCTCCTTTAGGGCCTAAATAGAAGTGTCATATAACCTCTGGACAACGTTCACAAAGTTAAGGAATATGTGTAGTCTTATTCCCTTCCTGAACTTCAGCATTCGGTCCAAGCTCTTATCTGCTACAACATTTTTGCATGAGAGATTTGTTCCAGCAAGTCTCTAGGCTCCTTGTTTCACAAGGCATTTTTTGGTACCTCTAGGTATTTCCCTTTCTAAGGTGCTAAAGGATTCTTATGTTGTTGGCTCTTAGTGCTCCAGTTTGGTGCCAGGGCTTGTGCTTTCCTCCTTTTTAAAGGATGGAAAAATTCCTTTTTGGAGAGAGTAATCCATATTTGCCCTAAACTTACTGCTTTCTTCAGTGCATCTGAGGAAAAAAACCTGAGCGCTCCCCTTGTAAAATGCTTCTTGGGTACTGGTCTTTATCCTTCAGTACTTTAAAAAATCTGGTTACTTGCATAGCTTTGAGAAGCTCTTTTTCCTCTTTCCCACAATCTTGCTTTTTATGAATTACTTTGGTACTCTAGATGGCTTGAGACTTGGCAGTGCTGCTGAGTAATAAAGTTAAGAATTACAGTGTAGAGGCTTGTGTTGGGACTTGTGCTGAGTGAAACAAACCTCCTGCTAAACTTTTTTGGCTTTGTTTTTGGGTTGGTTTTTTTTTGTTTGTTTGTGTTTTTTTTGTTTTGTTTTTTGGTTGGGGTTTTTTTCCCTGTTTACATCCTGTACCACAGAGATGCTGTGCTGTGGATGCAGAGTCACAGACGTTAACTCTGCTGCTGAGTCTGGAAGCATATGGTATGCTGTCTGTGTACCGCTGCACCTCATTAGTTTCAGTTAGTCACCAGCTCCTTCATTCTTCTCCCTCCTTTGGTTCCATAGGTGTTGTGGGTTAAGTTGTGAGCTTGTGTTACACATTAGGAATCCTCCACATGACACAAGTTCTGTTTTGGGGAAAAATTAAGTGTATGGCAGCTCAACTGTCACTCAGCCTACATGAGGTACTCGCTGCCCCTAAAGGAGCCTGATTCTTTCTCTTTGATTTCTGCAGGAAAGTTAATCTTAGGAGCTTGTCACCTGGCTGTAGATGATACGATTGTTTCAGTCATGGTATCAGTTGTATTTTTGGGCTGATGTGGTTGCAGGTCTCACTTTACTGAGGCTGTTTTTAATTGTCAGCTATTTAGTCATCAAAGCTAGGTTGTTATGAAATGGAAATAACTGTAAATGAATAGTTGTGATTTGAGGTATAACCAGGCAGGACAGGAGTACCTCACAATATTCTAAATGGGGAAATGCCTTTTTAATATTGAAAATTAATTATGATAACATCAATAATTCTGCTTTGCAACAGAAATTACACTTGAGCATCTTATCACATGAGCACTGCCATGAAACAGCTGTGATTTCAGGTAGGCTTTTTTCTGGATGGTGCAATTGGCTTTCAGTTCAACTTGGCTCCTGCTTTTTTTAATGTTCAGTACCTTAGTCTTTGATGTGATAAATGAGTCAGAGTAACATTTCAAGTAGCTGAGTAAGATGCTTCTTACTGAAAATCAGTTGCTTTTTCAATGGAATCTTATCTTTCAGATGTATAAGATCTGATTGATGCTTCTCCCACAGATTAAACAAATTTTTGTTTAATTCTCCAGCAGAACGATTATTAAATCAGAACTGTCTCACAGTGATCCGGCACAAAAAGAATTATAGCAGCTTTCTAGCTATTCAGCATTGTAACAGATTGTTTTAGGCAGATTAGGTAGGGAAATCCCTAAAGGGTGGATTATGAATTAATGATTACAAACAACTCTAGTTCAGGAAGACTGCTGGATGGTAATATGAGCCTATGGCTTTCTATATGGATTTACTTTGTGTTTATTCACTGACAAAGCATAATCCTTGCTAGATAGAACCTTAAATGATAAGTTTTACTCACTGAGTTGTATTGCATTCCATTAATACCCTTGTTTAAAACTAGTGGGGTAAGATGAGTAATAAAGGCTTCAGTGCTTAATTATTATTAATCTACTCTAGATACCAAATGGGATGATTTATTGGTTTTATATATAAACATAAACACACAAATAATGTGTTTTCAGATAATACAATAAAGTAAAATTTTGCTGTAGAACCATAATGTTGTAAGTGTGGTTTTTGGAATGGATTTAAAAAAAAATCACAGGTGTCAAAACTGTTTAGAAGGGTAATACTGTCCAAAGTTGCAAGTGCTTAACATGTAGGAGTGAACAAACATATAAAATGTTCCCCTTTAATTATCAAAGAGGCTGTACTGTACCTCAGTGTTATATTTAAATATTCTTGCATTTTCCAACAGAATAAGTTTCTGTTGCCCATGAGGTCCTCAGGGAAGCACAAGGGAAGAATATACAGGCTCTTTAACATAAATAAGATAATGATTTCTGGATTATATGAAGCTTTTTGTTTTGCTTTACACTCCCCTAGGTGGATAGTAGTTGGATTTGCATAGCCTTTTCCAGAGCACACTGTACTTCCCTATTAGTCCCTAGGGCAGGTATGTGCTTTTCAAGGTGAAATGCCAGGTGTTGCCCTGAATTGGTGTGTCAAAATGCTGCTGAGGAAACCTTCCCTAAAAAAGGCAGGAGGGGTCCTTCTGCCTGCGAAACACGGTGCAAGATGGTCCGAGTGGCTGGTGGTTGTGCTGGTGAAGCTGCCTGTTCGTGGGATGAACAAGCTGCTGGAGATGGGACTGGCAACTCTCTCTGCAATCTGAAGAGAAAGAATTCTCAATTGCAGGTAGTACCAGTGTTGCTTCCATGTTACATCCTTTATGTCTGAAGTTTTACAGCAATGGCACTGGGCTCTGGGGTGCCTCGGGCGTTGTTTGCACTAGCAGTGGAAGGTTAGGTACATTAACAAAGGCAAGTTAGAGAGGAAAGCCACAATAATCGTTTGCTATTCAGTCTCTGGTTTTGAGGTTATCTGATCATGTTGGTAAATTGAGTTATTTCTGAGACTCGCTTCTCTGCGGTGCTGAAAACATGTCTGCATCTGCTCTGACCACATCTGACAGTATGCTTTAAACAATGAACTTCCCTCTGAGTTGGTTTTGTTTACTTGGGCTCACTCATGCCCAGGCTTTCTGTGTGCAGAATGGGAAAGGGTAATAGCCGTGTTTATGAAATCTGCCAGTTTGGGTAAGAAGATACTGAACTGGAAGGCAACAGGAGGGAAGGAAAATGTCCTGGCTTGTACATCCCAGACCCAATTCTCTTGTCTCATGCTCACTTTTTCTAGTGAGGTAGTTGTGCATTTCAGCAAACTTTGAGACACCAGTTGAGCGCACCCTGCTTTTGGATGCATTTTATAATAGGTAAATGCATATTTTTCCGATGTTCTGTGTACTTCTTGATTCATGCTCATGTAATCAGATGTTAAATTGGACTTCTGTTTAAAAAAACAAAACAGTTTTTACCAGCTCGTGTCAAGCTACACATAGGTGCAAGTTTCAGTCTGTGAACTTCCATACATCGTTTCTACAAGAGCAAAGGATGCTGGAACTCTGGTTATTAAAAAATGAAGATCTCTATCATTGTTGTTTGTTTCTATAGTGATTCTGAAGACAACTTTTTGGGGAGGGAGGATAGGGCAGTCCTCAGGCTTGTAAGCCATGTAGCAATGAAAGTAAACAAGGTAGCTTAGATTGTCAAGCCTCTTGGTACTCTCCAGAGATCCTTCTTCACCTCTTCCCTTCCCTGCATGGAGAAAAGGGAAGATGGCAGGAGTGCACCTCAGTTTTCACATACTTTTCTGCTTCATATTTGCAGATTATTGGGCATCCCTGGTTTTAAGGGATGTGTGAAAATGGAACCTAAAGGTGTGTTTCTTTTCCATGATAGTGTTACCTTACAAACATTATTAAAGTAATCCGAACCTCCCTATAATGTCTGAAAGTCCACAGGTTGCAAGAACGATTCATCCATGCTCATTTCTTCCTGTCTGTTTTACTGGATTTCCTTTTCACAATAACTTGCAAAATAAAAAGTGGAAATAATTTAATCCCATTGAAAAAGAATGTATGAAGTTTCCAGAGTTTTCATTGTTTTGGAAAAAACTCACAAATCGCCGACTCCCCCCAGAGACTGGAGGAAATAAAATTGGTATCATCAAAGAACTCTGTCGAACAAGTTAATGTGTATCACATTTTGGATAATCATTTTCTTGATGGTGTTTGGTTTGGATCTTTGAAATTTAAAGGGCCCTTAGTTTTGTAAGAATGCATTCACTGCAAAGAAAGGTTATTCACTGCTGTAGTGCAGTCTTGCTTTGAGTTGAATCCTCTCTTTTGATCTCTTAACAATCCCAAGAATGTAACAAGTACATAGCAGTGGTACTTATAATCTGAGGTGTGTTTTCAGATCTGAAGCTGTGTGCTCTTGCTCTCCTGGCAAACTTTACAAAGAGGTCTGAAGTAGTTTTTGAAGCCTAGATCTGAAGGAGGTGAAGAGGACTGTTCTCATCCCCACCAGGTAGTATCTTCTACCTGCTAAAGCTGTTGTGCTTGTGAGAAGTGCACAATTAAATGTGGTAGTGTTTTAAAATGAAATGCACGATTTGCATTTAATTAAAAGGCTGTGTACAACTGCAGTATAGTTAGTGTCTCCATTTTTTTTTTTTAATGCTCTTTCCTCGGTACCCCTGTTTGAGTACTATAAGAGACAAGATACTAGGTTAGGTATACCAAAGATCTGATCTGGTAGGGCTGTTCTTGCATTGCTTGTCAGCTTCTACCTGTCACTGCAGGTCCTGGATTGTCCCTTCTTCCTTTTCAGAGGTTGCTTATCTTGGTAGACACTAAGTGTGAAAGATTGCCTGGGGCTCCTCTAAGCATGTTAGCATTTGCCTGCTTACAGGTTGTTAAAGTAGTTTATTTTATTTACTTCCCCGAAGGCTTTTATGAAGGATGTGCGTAAAATAAGTGAGAAGATGCTTTTTTAAAAAGCCTTCAAGTAGAGAGACAGCTAGAGCAGTCTTGGTGGCAGAAGCACAGTGGAATTCAGCAGTCTCGGTCATGCAGCATATTCATATTGCCCTTCTAGACACCAGGGCCTAAGGAGTGTGAGGAAAATACATAAATAAAGGGTAGCAGGATCATACTGCTTCTTGGAAGCTGCTTTTTTACAGAGGTAGTGATGCAAGGTCCTGAATTGAGGTCTGTGCAACTTCAGGAAGAAGGGGGGGCTGTCCCTTTCGAGTAATATTGTGTAGCGGAAGCTGTTCTGGTTCAGGTGCCTGTGAAGCAGAGGCAGTTGTCTCAAATAACACCTCCAGGATAAACAGAATGTGAGTCCTTACAGATCAGTATTGCGTTAGTAAATGCAATTGCGTTTCACTCTATATAATCTTTCCCGGCCTTTGAAAACATTTCAAAATTGAGTTTCCACAAAGTTTATTTGTGGAATTTCTTTACAAAATGAAAACAGTCTGGAGATAAGGCTTTGCAATTTTAAACATCTACATATTAGCCAGACTTCTAAAAAATATTCTAGTGAATTGTAGAAAAGGCTTAGTAAGACTTTGATTACTGCCTGGACAGGCATATCATCTTAAAAGACTTTTGTTTTCCAGAACAGGTAAGCAGATAGTCCTTCCCTTCTCAAGATCCCTGAAGCTCATCTTTTGTGATGGGTAGTCTGGGTGACAGTTCTGCCTGTAGCCCTTACGCACTGGATATCAAGCGGCAGCTGCTGCTTCTGTGCTCTCACATGTGTGGTTGTGTTCTGTCGCAGATGTGGATGTGGGAACAACGTCTGCTGCTGGCTGGCTAAAAGAGTCTGAAGACCTTTTCATCCTGAAGTAGTACACAAGACCTAATGGGACACAAAATGTAATACTAGAGGTTCTCCACCCCCAAACTCAAGATGAATTAATGAAAGTATGAACAGTGAGGAAAGGGCCCTTTTGACCAAGTTTTCTATGTGTTCTATCAAATACAACTGAATTTAATTTACAGCACACTTCCACTTGCAGGGAAACTTCTCATTTTCTTTCGATTCCTGGTGCTGTGTTTTTTATTTCAAAGGATTTTGCTACCATTATGAAATTAATGGAAGGTAGAAAGCAGAAAATACACAAAATGGAAGAGGAGCAGTTACTTTGATGATGCTATAGGATTTTCTGTCCCATAGAGAAAATGTTTTGATTATTTTGCTTTAAGCAGGAAAACCGATCAGTGTGAGGCAGTAATAAATGCCACTCTTGAGAGTCTGTATCATTATATGTGCAGCATGGGTTTTTACCCTACTCACTTCATTCCCTGGGTGTCTTCCAACACGACTTCTCAGTTTAACTGTTGTGTTTCTAGCAGTGACTGAGAAATAGCTACGTTTCCCCTTGTTTTATTTATAGTTGTCTATAAATACTTCCTGAAACCCAATCTCTTAAGTATCACTTAATTCTGTCATGCAAGACTTAATTACACTGATAATAAATAGACATTAGAATATTTTTAGCTAAGTGTGCTGTCGTGATGCTTCCTGTGCACAAAGCACATAACAACTTAAATGTCGCTCTCTGAAGGCCCTCAGAAAGCAGCTGCTTGAAAACTGCCACAACTGAGCTTCTTTCAGTAAATCTGAAGTACAACTCAATACATGATGGCTATATACGACAGTTTCAGTGAAGTACTTGGACAAAAAGCTGTTTTCCTGGTTGTGACAAAAGATTGTAACTGACAATTTCTTGAGGCCACACACTCCTTAAACTGATTATCTCAAATATCAGATAACCATTCCATGGAAATAGTGTAAGAGTCCACATTAAACAGAGCACGAGTACCCTCAGAAGGGCTGTTTCCTTTCTAGGACCTGATCAGTAAATCCTTAAGTAAACGACATGTAACTTATCTCTCTTGTTCAAAGAAACCTGCAGGTAATCTTTTCAGCTGTTAACTCCTGCACAAACACCACAAATGTTAGTAACTGGGTGATACGTGATCAGAATACAACAGGTTAAATATTTGGGAGGTGTTAAAGGAGAGCTTAAGTAATGTTCTGGGAGGCACAGAGGTTTCCTACTTAAATAATGAAACATGCAGAGCTCATAGTTCTGGTCTGTTTGCAACAGGACAGGCTGTATGGGAAAAAGAATTCTCTAACCTGAAGTATCCATAAATGCTGCAAGTTTTCACTAATCTGGGTTTTTTATAGGCTCCGAGGATGTCTTTGAAGGAGCATGGTTGTTCATCGGGGAGAAAGTTCCTTGTTAGGTTACTTGTGGGTCTTTGTTTTTCTCTATTTAATTTGCCCCATTTTATATCTTTGTTTTAAATATGGCTTAAAAGTCAGGTGCAAACCCTGTGCTTATTCTGGGTTTTAGAAGTCTAATTGGCATTTTAATGATTATTGTTTTATTTGTATCCTCAAGCAAATGATACTATATGCCTCTCCCAAAGACCCAAGCAAGTGTGCTGATTAGGGATTTTTTTAATTTTACTACAATACGAACAAGTTAAACAATCTTTGTGCTGCTTATTAACATCACTGTCCTTCAGTTTGTCACTTAACACGAGAGTGAAATTCCTCTCCTTGCTCAGTTTAGATCTTTCTTAAACTTGACTGTTAACTGCAAGTTTGATAAAACCTTGAAAAGAAGCTGAAACTTGAGTTGCTGTTATTTCTGCTTTTTCATAACTTTAAGTGGAGAATATACCTGAGTGTATACCTGTCAGTATGTCATGAAGGAAAAATTTATATATTCTCCTTGTTTGCATAGCAGTGTTTTCTGCAGGTGGCAGGCTGTGAGAGGTGTGAGGTCTGTATCTGAAGAGCTTTGCTCAGACCTTTGACATTATTAATCACTATAATTTGGTATATGTCAAAGTCATGCTTCTAGAGTGAAAGACAGCCCTTATTCCTTTATCTGATACATATTTCATATCTTCCTCTTTTGTCATGACTCCTATTTCAGGGCTCTTTGTCGCTTAGGATTTTACAACAAGCGTCCTGTGAAAATTGGTAGAGGCTGCATTTGTTACATTTAATGTTGTAATGTTGATCATATTTGAAACAAGGGGTACGTGAAACTTTATCTTGATATATTTCAAACTTCTTGATCGGCTTTTGTTTTAGTTCCTTCACAATGTCCGTTTTAACTGGTAATATGTGTGTTTTGATCGCTGTGTGTACATGTATTTATACACGTATAAATGTATACAGTTCAACAAACTTCCCCTCCTTCTGATGTTAAGATAGTTATTGTAGTGGCCCAAAGTTACCCAGTCTGAGAAGAAATTATATTGCTCAGCTGAGAGTTCTTTACTCCAGGAGGTAATTTACAAAGCCTCAGCTGCTGTTTATAGCTGTAGGTTGTAGCTGTGTTGAGTTTAATCTGTTTATAGAAGCTATTCCAGTGGGTGTCTACAGTAGATCATAAAATCATAGAATGGTCTGGGTGGGAAGGAACCATCAAAGACTGTGTAATCTACTACAGATTCCATGGGCAGGGATGTCTTTCACTAGAGCTGGTTGCTGAAAACCCCATCCAACCTGACCTTGAACACTGCCGGGGGGAAACATCCACAACTTGGGACACACTGTTCCAGTGTCTCACCACCCTCATCATAAAAAAAGATCCTCCTTATGTCCCATCTAAATCTGCCCTCTTTTAGTTTAAACCACGGTCCCTGTCCTGTCACTACAGGCCTTGGCAAAACATGCTGCTTCATCTTTTTTATAAGCCCTCTTTATGTATCAAAAGTTTGCGGTCAAGTCTCCCTGAAACCTTTTCCAGGCTGACCAACCCCAACCCTTTCAGGCTTTCTTCCACAGCCTTCTAATTACCATTGTGGCATTCTGGTGGATCTGTCCCAACAGATCCATGCTTTTCCTGTAATTGGAACCCCACAGCTGGATGCAGTACTCCAGGTAGGGTCTCACAAGAGCAGAGCAGAGGGGAAGAACCATCTCCCTCAACCTTCTGGTCATGCTTCTTTTGATGCAGCCCGAGATACAGTTGGCTTTCTGGGCTGTGAGCGTACATTGCTGGCTCATGTCTAGCATTTCATGCACCAGTACCCCCAAGCAGTTTGTGGCAGGGCTGCTTGGAATCCTTTCATCCCCTTGTTTGTATTTAGGCCGGAGGATTGTCTCAATCTGTGTGCAGCACCTTGCATTTGGACTTATTGAACTTCACGAGGTAGAAATGATACTGGTGATATCATAAGGTTAGATGTCACTGGTGATGGACATGCCAAACCAACTGCTGATTCTTACTTCAACTTATGGGGGCGTATAGGGGATGCCTTTTTCTGCAAATTGATGATCACATCTAAAGGGAGTGCTAAAGAAGTGATAGAATTGTATACTTCACCCATGTCTCAAATGAAAGTTTTCGGAAAGTTTTTTTTTATGGCTCCTTAGGAAAGCAACTTAAACTGTGACATTTTTGTGATTTTTATCATTCGCATATCTCTGCAATAGCATATGGTATTAAAATGCCCTTGATGATTTATAAGAGACGGTGGGAGTGTTAGTTGCATATGCATTTTATTCCAGGTTATGCAGAACACATTTAAACTTCTGCTGGTATAAAATGCTCTTGGAGGTAAATTGTAGCCAGGACACTCATACAACTAGTGTTCTGTTTGTCTTAGGCTGATGTTATTCCAGGTACACTTTTGAGAATCACAGAATCACATTAGGAGTTGGAAGGGACCTTGAAAGATCATCTGGTCCAATGCCCCTGCCTGAGCAGGATCACCTAGCGTAGATCACACAGGAATGTGTCCAGATTGGCCTTGAGTGTCTCCAGAGAAGGAGACTTCACCACCTGTCTTTAGTTTGCTTCTTGGGAATGAACCCAAAGGTGGTTGGTTTACTCTTTAATAGGACTCATTCTAAGTTTTCATCATAAAATATTTCCAATGGGTGGAAGTTTGGAGAAGCAGGTGTCTCTTGCAGGGTCAGTTTTGTTCTATGAGGTATAGAAATTAGCTTGTCTTTACAGCTTGTGGCTTAGGTACAAACTGGACAAGTAGGTCACATGCAAGAAGGTAGTGGGCAGAGAGTGCATTGCTGTGGTGATGTTTTGCACAAAATATTCTTCTGTTCCCATAGCAGTTATTCAATAAGTGGCACTGTTTGTTGGGGTAGTTCTTAGCTTTTTCTGGCTCTTTTCTTTTTTTGGCAGGGGGCAAAAACTTTAATGTTGCAAACTTGACTAAACCAGCTCCTGATATACAAACCCAGCCCTAGTAAGGGGTTAAAAGAACCCCAGTATTTTCTTCCCCCCCCTCAGAAATATGACTCAGTGATATCTGAAGGGTAAGTGTTGGGCATTGATCAAGTTATGAAATGTCAATGTTCCTACACAGCTTCCTGTTCTTGTCTTTGGATCCAGTGTAAGCATTAGAGGTACAGCTTCTACGCTCTTGTTCTAACATAGGCTTCACTGGTAGGAGAATGTGTGAGTGAATAATGGTTTTTTTTAAAGGAAAAAGCAAAGGCACCTGTGATTAAGCTGATAGAGCTGAGGTGTTCAAACACTTAAGTACTTAATTCATGTAATTCTGAGGTTCTCTTGGCAAACATCATTGAGCTCTTGGGGATGTAGTTTACAATGCAGTTTTGTGGGTGTTCTAAACCACACTGCTGCTGAAAGCAACACTTCTTCCCATCCTTCTCTCCAGTCTATACCTTTTTTCCTTCTGCCACTGAAAGTATTCATACAGCTGACCTGGACTGGGCAACTGATTGTGAGGGAAACTAAAGTAATATCACCTCCACAACTTAGGTTTAACTCGCATCATATAAATTCATTGCAAAAATGAGAGAGGAAGGATGTTGTCAGATACTGGAACAAACTCCCAGGGGGGTGGTTGAGTCACTATCCCTGGAAGAGGGAGTAGATAGATAGATAGATAGATAGATAAAAGAAGAGTAGATGCTGTGCTTGGTGACATGCTCTGGTGTTGGACTTGTGGGGCTGGATGGATGGTTGGACTTGATCCTGAAGGTCTTTTCCAACCGAAACCATTGTATGATTCTATCACTATCTTTGGAAACAGTAATGGATTTGATACTGGTTTAGGATGTTAAAAATATAGAGTTGGACTTCTGTCCTGCATCTGACTAGAAAATTATTGTCATACCAAACACGTAGAGCTCTTACACCGTTTGTAATGCAGTTGGCAGTTAGAAAATTCTGAGTGGCAGGATTTCATGCTGTTCTCGTTTGCTTGTCTGGGTCAAGAAGCTACTTCTACGTTACCTTTCTCTTCAGGTGGGAGAGGGATTTCTTTGTTTCCTCGTGTTTGGTGTTTGAAGCAAATCTTTAGTGTCCTGCAGTTCTGTTTAAATTGGAAGGTGATCTCTGGTTGGTGTCATCAAAGAAGGAATATATCGCACAGTGTAGTACAGAACAGAAAAGCTGATCCAGGATGTGGGGTTCAGACTAAGAATATCCTTACAAACTGATGATTTGCATATAAATGGCAAAATTTTCTAAACTCTAGAAAACACATGTAACTTTGGATGTTTAAATTATGAGTACAGCAGATATTTTAATGTTGGGAGGGCTGGAATAATTCAGATTATTTCTAAAAGGTGATTTATTTTTTTGTGTAAAGACTGTGCTGCTGCTTGTTCTTAAAGTCTGTCTTAATCAGTTGAATAAAACATTATTCAGAAAGGCTTTTTTCAGTCAAAACAGCCAAAGCTCCCAAAACATAATTGATGAGTATATTTGGTTAACTGGCAACACCAAAACTTTGTAAGATTTCCAGTACTGTGAAACTCACGATATGTCTGCTATTGGACTCCCAACCTCTACTGTGCCCGTGGTGTGAAAGCCTGTTGAGAGACCCAGGGCAGCAGTTTGAATAATGCAAATGAGAGGAAAAAAGAATAATCCCTCAATTCATTTGAGATGCGAGATAAGATGATATCACAGCAAATGAGCAAACTTAAAAATACTCCAAGCTTTTTTTTTTATTATTAATTCTCTGAGAAGTGAAATGATACTTCATGACTCAACACTAAATTTTATTAGTGAAGTAAAAATCTGTTAGTGAGGTCAGTTCAAAACTTGTCTTCAATAAATGTTTTCTTCCAAACAGTTCTAATTGTTAACTCTTCTTGTTCACAGATAACTACTCTTATCAATCATAAGGATAAGCCAAAACGTTCAGACAAGACTCTGCAAGCAATTCAGCGAGTGGGCCAAGCAGTTAACCTGGCAGTTGGAAGATTTGTTACAGTTGGTGAAGCCATAGCCAACGAAAATCATGAACTGAAAGAGGAGATGAGCGTTGCTTGCATCGAGGCGAGGAGAGCAGGTACATAGCTACTCATGGAATTTGTAACCTGTTGTGCTTGTGACATTTTGGCACACTTATTGTTAGTGTCAGGAGTAATGTAAGAACTTTACTATTTGATTACTTAGCCCTCTTCTGCTGGGTCATTCAAGGCCTGATCTGTTCCCTGATTTTGTTGCTTACTTCAATTGCTGTCATCTTATGAGCAGGGAATGGAATTGTGTGTCGGCTTTGATTTTTATAGGATCTTTTGCCACAAGGAATTACCTGACTGCTTT
>VXBZ01009267.1:885277-926018 GCA_013399135.1 Heliornis fulica | reverse complement strand
TTTTTTTTTTTTTTGGTAATGTGTTACTACAACTGAAAGAGAAGAGTGGCAAGAATGCGACTTCAGAGTTCATTGGTCTCAAGCTAAAACAGTGGAGCATTTAAAGTAATTTGAGTGTTATGCTGTTGAGGTCACTGTGTTCTAAATCTGAATGAATGAAGGTCAGTGCAACCCAAATTTTACCAAGACACAGTAAGATGACTCACTTCAGTCATCTGATGACTCCCCTCAGTAGAATGAAAATCATACTGAATTTGTCTCTGCTGGACTCAACCTTTTTTGCAAACTTGCTCTGTGTGTGGATTGAATAGAAGTATGGATAACTGATTAAGTTGCCTGCTGCCACCCTTTTCTTCCCCGCAGAAACTTCTACTCAAAAAGTGGGTTACATTCTCTGATACTCTAAGAGAATGTCAATGCCATGCTAGAAACTACTTTCCTAGATGATAAATACTGCTCCTTGCATGGTATTTCAGTGGTTCATAGCAAAGGTGTATTTTTATCTGCAGTGCAGTCTTCAAGAAGAATGCATCTAGAAGATTCCTTTTGTTGTTAGTGGTGGTTAATTTTTGTTTGGTTGGTTGGTTTTTTCTCTTTCAAATGTATTTGAACCATGGAAATTCTGCTTGAAGCTTTCCTCTTGGAGCAGGTCTAAGTACCTACAGGTGTGGACTGTGGCTTCAGCAAGACCATCTCGAGCTTCCAGATTTAGAAGCAAACAAATGACCCTTCAAACACTAGTGTCTTGATAACTGCAAAAAGGAATAGAACTCTAATCCTTTATGTGGATTACTAAAAAAAAATATTGATATGTTAAGGTAAAGAGTGGGCTTGTGGGTAGGTGTTTGTTTTTTATCTTTTAAATAACGTCAGAAGCATGAGAGACTTGCCTTTTGATATCCTAGCCAGTATATTTCTTGCTGAATCACTGTGTTCACCTCAGACTTTGGGACTGTGGTTTGTACTATTCTGTGATTAATAAATGCATAACCCCCCACCCCCCTGCCCCACAAAAAAGCAAGCTTAGGAATTGGCAATGGTACTGTAAGAAATCCTCTGAGTGTCCCTCAACTTGGAGGCACACTAGTGATGAATGGCTGTGTTTTTGTGATTTGAAGGACTACTCTAGATAAACTTCAGACTGAAAATTCATGGTCGCTCCAGTAAACTTGGCTGCAAACAGAAATTTCCTAATTTGAAAACATTCCATTTGTTATGTGAAGCGTATGTTTTCTCTTCAGAGATCTGAGTAAAACGCTGATGAGCCAAAACTGCCCAAGTGTAAGCCTGTAATTTCAGCCGCTGGAAGAACAGTGCAATCGAGACTTTCTTGACTTGCCGGTTATGCTGTGGTGCCATGGGCTGACCCTTGCAGGTGCCCACCAACTTGCTGAATTGCTCCCCTCCTCAGCTGGACAGGATGTAATGAAAGGCTCGTGGACAGGTAGATCAGTTGACAATTACTGTCATGGGCAAAACAGACTTGACTTAAGGAAATTAGTTTTGTTTACTACCAATCAAATCATGGTAGGATAATGAGAAATAAAACTAAATGTTACAAACACTTTGCCCCACCCCTTCCTTCTTCCCAGGCTGAACTTTACTCTTAATTGCTCTACCTCCTCCCATCCAGAAGCACAGAGGGATGGGGAATGAGGGTTGTGGTCAGTTCATCACATGTCTCTGTTGCTTTTTCCTCCTGAGGGGGAGGACTCCTCACATGCTTCCCTTGCTCCAGTGTGTGGTCCCTCCCATGGAAGACAGCCCTCCACCAACTTCTCCAAACATGAGCCATTCCCACAGGCTGCAGTTCTTCACGAACTGCTGTAGCCTTGGTCTCTTCCACAGGGTGCAGAACATCAGGATCAGACTGCTCCAGTGTGGGTACCCAACAGGGTTACAAGTCCTGCCAGCAAACCCGCTCCAGCCTGGGCTCCTCTCTCCATGGGACCACAGGTCCTGCCAGGAGCCTTGCTGCAGTGTGGGCTTCCCACAGGATCGCAGCCTTCGTTGGATGCGTCTGCCTGCTCTAGTGTGGGGCCTTCCATAGGCTGCAGAGGGACAGCCTGCCTCACAGTGGTCTTCTCCAGCGGCTGCAGGGGAATCCCTGCTATGGTGCTTGAGTGCCTCATCGCCCTTCCTTCTTCAGTGACTTTGCTGTCTGCAGGGTGGTTTCGCATATTCTCACTCATCTTTCCATCTGCAATTGCAGTTATTTCACAGAATCACAGAATGTTAGGAGCTAGAAAGGACCTTGAAAGATCATCTAGTCCAACCCCACTGCCTGAGCAGGATCACCTAGATTAGATCACACAGGAACACGACCATATTCGTCTGAATGTCTCCAGAGAAGAGACAACCTCTCTGGGCAGCCTGTTCCAGTAAACTCATCCTCACGGTGAGAAAGTTCCTCCTTATATTCAGATGGAGCTTTCTCTGTTCCAGCTTGGAACCATTTCCCTTTGTTCTATCAATCCTATAATTTCCTTACCCTTCTTTCTTTCTTATGTTATCCCAGAGGCACTGCCACCATTACTGATGGGCTTGGCTTTGGCCAGAAGTGGGTCCATCTTGGAGCTGGCTAGCATTGACTCTGTTAGACACAGGGAAGCTTCTAGCACCTTCTCACAGCTGCCACCCCTGCAGCATCCCTAGTACCAGAACTTTGACACACAAATCCAATACATGTAGCCAAGTATTTTTTACCCCTATCAGTGTATCCAGGAGGAGCTCAGCATCTAAAACTAATCTTCAGTGTTTTCTCTCACCAAATTGTCTTTTTTACACTGTAAATTTTATTTCCTGTTATGCAGGTACCCCTCCTCCACTCAGTCAGGAGAAGTGAAGATGAAGACTGTTTACTTTCCTGTTAAACCTTATTGTTACCTTGGCAGGGGTCTGTGATTTTCTCTTTGAGCTGTATCTGAGATCTACCTGAAGACTTACATAGGAAATTCAGTATATCAAACATGCTTGCTGCTGGTTTTTATTTAGTGGGTTTTTTTGTGCCAATATTATTTTTGGGCTGTTAGGTGTTGGACAAGTTTAGAGGGTCTTTTGTGCAGAGAAATTCTAATGGACAACTGTCTTATGAATTCAGTCTCTGAATGCAGTTGCTCAATGCCAATTTGAACAACATTGGTGTTCACAGGTAAGCTGATAAAATCTCCTGATCAGTTATGGCCAAGAATATTGACTTGTATAAAAGAACCCCATGTTCTGATGGCCTGGGCAGCAGAAGGCTCTTGTTGGTTAGGGCAGGGGATGCTCTAGAGCTGTTCATACTTGGTTTTAGCTGATAAATTAGATGGTGCCTCAAAATAAAGGGATGTTTTTTCAGCATAGAAGATATATTTCACTACTAAAGGATTTAGAATATCAAGCATCTCAGTTGCTAAGGAAAGTAGGGAGTCTTTAAATCAATTGCATATCCTGCAGAGGCTTTGAAGGATGACAAATGTTGTATCTGTCTCTTGTGAAGGGTATAATCAGTGATCTGAAGTGTTTCAGGCTTGTTATGACTATTTCCTTGTAATAAACTTGGTAATTTGATTGACTCAAAATAGAATCATGAAACACAGTAGAGGGTCATGTAGCAGATTTTGCCTAACGTTAAGTCTTGCACTCTGTCAGTGTTTACAGTGACAGTATAGTAGTAGAATGTAACTCAAAGCAGCACGTTTTCAGATTCCCATCTGTGATTTTTTTTTCCCTCCAAAACTGGGAAAGACTGGTTAATTTAAAAGACAAAACACATGTCAAGAATGAGTTAGTGTCATAACATTTCCAGTATTCTCTGCCAGTTGAGTGCTTAGTCCATAAAGGAAGACCTGAAGTAAAATGGAAGTAATAAAGTAATAGTGCTGTCCTATTTTGCCTTGTCTTTTAATACATGGAAGTATTATAAAGTAAGAAGGTAGAAAACTAACATTTTTAAACGGTTAAATAGAATCATCAGCTTAAGTTGGAAGAGACATCTAGTTTCAAGAATGGAGACTGTGTGATTTCTTGCACACCTTGTACAGTGTTTGACCCCACTTACAATGACAAAAGTATTTTCTTACCTCGTCTATTGTTTTTTTTTCTTTCCACTATGTACATCCAGCATCAGTCTCTGCCTTCTCCATACCTGCCTGTTACAGTAGTTCTGTACTGCATAACCTCTGCCATTGGCCTTTTCTTGAGATGGACCAAACATGCTTCCTTCAGCCTATTCCCTTATGTCACGTGCTCCACTATGCCAGCGCTTCCCCTGAGCTGAGGAGCCCCCAGTCAGACACAGACCTCCAGATGCTCTCACAGGTGCCACCCAGAAGGGAAGAACCGTTTCTGCAGCCTGCTGGTTACACTTGTAACAACGCAGTGTGCGACCAGCCATCCCTGCGGACCTTGGTTCAACTCTGTCCACAGAGACCCCCATGTTTTCCTCTGAAAAGGCTCTCTGTAGGCAGCTGAGCCCAGCCTCTTCTGCTGCCTGGTGCTGCCCTAACCCAGATGCAGGACTTGGTATCACTGCCTTGCTGGACTACACAGACCTCCTGCCAGATCATCTTTCCAGACTGCCATGCTGTCTAGCAGCCCTGTCCTCCAGCATGTCAGATGCTCCCCCAGTTTGGTATTGTTCACGCAGTTGCTGACCGTCTGAAATCCAGGAGACTGTTTTGATGCTGTCTATCAGTATCTGAGGGACTGCACTGGTAATTGACACTCATTTGACATTGTATCTCTTAAATCACCCATCACTCTTGATCCCAAGAGTCAGTTCCATCATTTACCCAGTTCACGTCTCGTGATTTATTCATAAGGATGTTATGGGTGGTCATGCTGGAGGCCTTGCTAAAGCTGAGTTACACGACATCAGTTGCTTTCTTTTCTGGAGAGAGTGTCATCTCATCATATAAGGCTTTCAGGTTGATAAGGGCTGTTCACCCTTGCAAGGTCTGTGCTAAGCTCTTGCAAATTGCCTTTTTCTGTGTCATGTGGTAGTAGCTTCCAGGATGACTTTGATAATATGCCTGGAGACTGATGTGAGGCAGATTAGCACTTGATTACCTGGATTGTTCTTGTTGCGCCCCCTTGAAGATGGGTATGACTGTTGCCTTTCTATCATTGGAAATCTGTCACAATCTTTCAGTCATGCTTGCAGAATTACAGTGACACTGAACTGCTCTCTTGACACTCTCGGATGTGCCCCTTGTGTATGCCCAGCTGTCTTAAATAGTCCCTAGCTCAGTTATTAGTCTTTTTATCCTACCAGATCTTGCTCCTCGTAGCTTATTCTCAAGGCATCATTCCTCTTCCTGGAGTTGCAGATCCACAGGTAGTGAAGGAAGCCTTTGTTCTGTTGTCTCAGTTTTCTGCGGTTGTCTGGAGCTCTTGAGAGGCAGATGTTGCAGCTCTTTCTGCATTCTCTGATTACCCTTTGTATGATTAGGTGTTTAACCTATGACTTGATAACTGTTCTTCAAGAAGGTGAGTCCCAGAGCATAACAAATGGGATAATGATGTTGTGAATCCTTCCTTGGTTACCAAAAGAACTTTGTATGTGGTTTGTTTTCTGTTTTTATAGCATTTAATGTTGACACATATATTTTGACATCAAATTACAAGATTAAGGTTATCTGTTAATGAAGTTGAACAGTTATGACTAGAGAATGGCTCGAACTGAAATTAATTTCACTGTAGAGAAGGCAATTACCAAATCTGTTACGCTGTTAAATGATCTTCTTGCCTCCCTGAAGACTTGTCCTGTGGTTTCACCATTGGTGTACCTGTCAGCCCTCAATGTTTGGTTAATAGCTATACATTTATAATTAGTCTGGCTTCATTTTCAGGCCCTTAGTTGTGGAACTCGCCAATTCAGATTGTACTCTTGTTTATCATAACTGTATACTTATTACAGAGAGATCCTCTGATTATTTGTGCTATTGTTATTGTGACCTGTCCTGGTCCTACTAAAAGTACTGGAAGTTCCTTGCCCAACACGACACCTATTCAGGGAATTTAGGAGCTCAAGGGATTATAGTTGTCAGAGGAGAGAAATCTACGCATAAACATTATGAAGCATGGAACTCTGTGATTTGAAGGACCTGTCAGGCCTTCCTTGTTTCATAGTGCTTGTGTATGGTATTTCTGGAGTAATAATGTGCCCTCAGGTTCTTCGTATTGTGACTTCTGGCTTTGTCAGGCTTTTTAAATGAGTAGCTTGTCTGCTTAGGTCGAGCAGACCTTAGTTGAGGTTTTGAAGACAAATTGTAAGGGATTCGATGAAATGCCCTAGATTTTATCTTCAAGGATGATCTGCTGGTTAGGTGTGGGTTGATCATCTTGCTTGCATGCTAACAGAAAGCATGTCTTGGAGCTTTCCTGAGTTCAGTCTCCCGCTGTCCTTCAGCATTTGTGGAATAAGCGATTGCTCTATGTCTTTCCTCTATTGCACTATTATCTAGGATACTCCGGAAGAGTTAATTGAATAGAAGTCTGTGATTTTTCTCAGACAAGGTTGCATTAGATTGCAGAATTTTTAACCACACAGGAAATGAAAGCGGTCAAATAGTCCTATTTATTTCCATGTTAAATTGTAGTTGAATAAAAGTGTGCTTATGAACTGAAGACCAGTGCTGCTTTGCCTTTTTTATTTTTTTAAAATTTCTATCATCTGACAACATACTGTTTGGTCCTCCTTTGAACATCAGGTGCAGTAGTCTCACTACAGTGCTTCAGTCCTTAAAGTTATAAAGTTACTGTTTGGAATCTTTATTCTTCATGCTCTTTGTCTTTTACAGGAATAGGAAAAACATAAATTAGGGGAATTCTAGGTGAGACTTGGAAAGCAGAGGGGAATTTGTAGTTCTTTCCTTGCAGCATCCCACTCCTTCAGTGGGTTGATGCTGCAGGCATCGACACTGATTTGCTTTTGGTATTGAAACTAGAAAAATGTCCCCCCATCAATGTTTTCTCCCTCCATGCTCCCCAGTTCTATTCTCTCCACCTCAAATAGACTACTTGCAAGAAAACTAGTGTGGGTTACAGATGGAGGCATGAGACAGTACTGAATAACAGTCCAAATTTAAATATGGAGAGGGTGCCACCAACAGTTAGTAGTAGGAAGTGAAGTGAAATAAGAGGAGGTGACTGAAATTGTTGGTTTATCCTTCAAAGGTAAAAATTAAGAACGCTTAATGGTCCGGTATCTTTTCTGTAAGTATGAAATGTTAATTATTTCTTTTCTCCCTCTAGGCGAAACCATCGCACAGCTTACGGACGTGGCAAGCTTGGATCATCCAGAATCTGATAGCCACATAACAATCTTTACGGACAAGACGGGTGTGGTAAAAGCTGCAAGGCTGTTGCTGTCTTCTGTCACAAAGGTGCTGGTGTTAGCGGACAGAATCGTTATTAAGCAAATTATAACTTCCAGAAACAAGGTACTGTTCTGTTTTGGTTTATTTAACTGTTACCTGGAGTCAATGCAAGAGTTGTGTTAAATGAAGTGGTATTTTGTTGTACATCTAGAGGAAGTAGAACATACAGAGGTAAAAATTAATGTCTTGGACATGTTCACCTACCAGGTATCTGGAACAGGATGGCTGTAAGTCAGAAGGAATAAAATAACAGTTTTCAGTGACTTCCTACATTTTATGTGCTCTATTGACTTAGTATGGTGGAAGAGACACTGTGTTACCGCTTACTTAAGTTTGCTGTAAATCATAAGGTGTGTATGTCTGTAAAATGGGCAATACAAGCTTCTACTATTTAAAGACAGGATGTTTGTACTGTCAGGATCACGACAAGGAGAGCATTGTAAATGTGTCTTAAGGGTAAAAGCTGTGAGGAATGCTGATAAAAGTCTCTTCCAGTGAAACAAGGCTTACAGATGAGAAGTTTTTTGTGAAGTTTAACTTGTGTGTTGAAACTTAGTTTGAAACTACTTAGTTGATATAAATAATATATGAAGAACCATTTAACCTCACATGTAATCTATTTCATGTACTGCACTCTCTTGACTATAGGGTATTCTTTTTTTTTTTCCTCTCCTGATGTGCTAAAACAGAAATATTCTCATTTGAAAAATGAGAGCTTCATAAGGCCTGGCATTTTCCATTAATTTTCAACTCATAATCCAGAGTTGAGTCTGTCTTTCCTCCTTTGAGTCCTCAGCTTCTAGATCCAGGCTACTTTGTTGAGTCCAGGTTTCAGTACCTGCTTCTGACTTCAGACTTAGCAGCACATATTTGCTGTCTTAGTGCTCTTTTCTTCTCCCAGTTGTTGCTGATGGTGGCTTAATTTTCTGAAGTTATCATTGAATCAAAGAATCTCCTGAATTGGAAGACACCCATAATGATCATCAAGTCCAACTCTTGGTGCCACACAGGGCCAGACAAATTTTATTGTAATTTTTTTCCTGCATTTTTTAAAAATATATTTTATTTTCAGCTTTGGTCTTTTCTTGCACTGGAGACCAGAATGGTGCATTTAATTACTTTTGTTGAGTTTCATGAGCTTTTCTTCTGGCCTTGCCTGCATCCATGCAGTAATCCAGAATCGTTTACCATTCCAGGAGTGGCTGGTGTTAACACAGATATAGGCCACAGAGCAACTGTGGAAGTGGAATAGGAGGGGATATATCCTTGCAGCAGCAGGCCATGTTTTATGATAGTCTTAAATATATATGAAACTTTTCACATATAGTGATCTGAATGTAGTAAGCATAGGTGCAGGATATAATTTTAAAGGCATTTTAAAGTGAGATTAATTTTCTGCAGAAAGGGTGTCTGACTGCCATAGCCCCATAGTCTTTGTTGTCTTTTGGGTTTTACTTCATTCTCCTTGCGGCGCATGTTTGAGAATGTTGCATTCTGTTTATAGTACCAGGAGGGCGATTCACATCCCTAGGACCAGATTAAACAAGGATGGTGTCTTGTGCAGGCATACCCTGATGTTTACAGAGTATGCCCTGAAAAGAGTGGTGGATACCAAAGCAGTTCTTTCCATGAGAAGTATTGAGGTGGAGGGATGATGCGGACAGGGACTTAAGTGCCCAAGATGACTCAGAGACAATGTAGTATAGTTCAGTGTGGAGGATGGAAAGGCAGGAGCAGGGTCATTGGTACTGCCCCGTGGAGCAGATGCTGGCTTTTTGGAATGGCTCACTGTTGCATTGATCTCAGCTGCATGTTCATCTTCGTCTTCATCAAGGACTGAATGTCCAATGTTTAATTTTTGGTGCCAGTTTCTGAATGCCATAATTTTCACTGTCATCAACTTCCTCATATTAAGCAAGAGTAGGTACGTCAACCAAGGGCAAGGAACAGAAAAACACCGTAGTGGTTGGATGCCCAATTTCATAGATTGATAAAGTGATTGAGATCATCTAGTATAGTGACCTGTTCCAGAACCCAACCTCTGTTTGATGATCTTGATGAAGCTGTTTCTGCTTCTGCCTCCTCTGCACCATACGTTCCACCCTTGTGTTCTTAGACTGCGTGCATTTCTGAAGTCCTTGCCCACATCTTTCCTACCTTGCAGTATTTCCTTCACTGTCCATCAGACTTAGCCACTGCATCAGTGAGCTTAAAGTCTTGCTCTGCTTATTGTCATCGGTCGGGTTAGGAACGCCAGAACAACAGACCGGGAAGTGACAGATAGTGGGGGTGTTGCTGCACTATGCAGATTGGATCAAAATATGGATATGCCCTGAAGTGATGTCAGCCTGCGACCGTTAACTGAGAGGTGACGTTCATAGTGCAGCAGTAGCTGTGCAACACTGAGTTCTAGTTGAGATATTAATAGGTACTTAGTCTTTTTTATGCCTATTTTTAACCTTGTATTTTACAATGTGTGCCTCCAATTTCTCTGAGTGTTTCATGTAGAAGAAAGTTTTAAAATGAAAAATTTTGGAGGCATCACAGATATTTTGCATTTTAACAGCTTCTTGAATAAGTTTTAGACAAATTTAGAGTTGTCTGTTCTGTTTCTTCCTGTACATAGTTTCGTAGGATGTCAGGTCTGCCTGGAATGCCTAGAACTGTTAGCTATAATGGAAGTGCATGTGCTTTCACGTGACAAGAGATTTGTCATGACAAACGTTTGCTCTAGGATAACTGTAACAGTGGTTGCTTGCAACCAAGACCATACTTGTGGCCTATATTTGTTTAAACCAAGAATTATTTAGCATAATTACTCTTTTTTAATTCATTCTTAGAAGAGAAAGTTGGAGAAAACATACAAGCCAAGCCCTTTCCCCACATTCACTCTTCTACATAGTCCTGTGGGGACTGCTATTTTCGCATGTTCATCTTTGTGCCGCTTCCTTCCAAGTCCTTCACACCCCAGCCCAGCTCACACATCAACACCTGAATCGCAAAGGTTCCTGTCTCTGCAGCCTTTGTGGAAGTGACTGCATGACATAAGATACTCAGACCAGTATTGTGGTCTAGTATTGCGTGATCAAATAGTCAGTTCCATGGTACTCACAGGATTTAGTGGGATATTTGCTTTACATAGATTATATCTGAGATTGAGGAGTTGCTCTTATTACAAAAGAACGTGTGCTTCCAGGAGGGCTTACCTGGGTTGTAAGGAGCAGGTAGTTTGTCATAATCAGGTATGAAGAGTGCTTTTTCTAGGTGGTGGTGGGGGCGGGGAGGGGGTTATTTTTTCCTTCTGGCTTAGGACAAGAACAGTAAGTTGACATTTCTCCCTTTCAGGTACAGTTTGTCAAATTTTCCTGCGGTATCTTATCTCAAGTCTGAAACGCAGTAAGAACTACTTTGACTGTTTTCCCTTCTGAAAACATTTCATGGGCTTGAAAGATCACCTTGGGATTAGCAATGATCATTAATTTAGACTTGATTTGCAGCTGTTGAGTTACTAATGCTTAAGTAGTCACAAAATACATAGATTTTAAACACAGTTCAGAAGTGTCAGTAAATAATAATATTGCTAATAATGTTTTACGTTTAGTGTCTTGATACTATACAGTTTTCCCTTACTCTGCAGGTTCTTGCAACGATGGAACAACTAGAAAAAGTCAGTAGTTTCCAGGAGTTTGTACAAATATTCAGCCAGTTTGGAAATGAAATGGTAGAGTTTGCCCATTTAACTGGAGATCGGCAAAATGTAAGTATTAAGAAAAAGCTCCGTGACCTCCTTATGTTGGGGACTGCAGGGCTGGATGCAGTACTCCAGGTTGGGGTCTCATGAGAGTGGAGTAGAGGGGCAGAATCCCCTCACGCTGGTTTTGATGCAGCTTAGGATAGGATTGGCTTTCTGGGCTGCAAGTGCACATTGCCAGCTCACGTTGAGCTGCTTATCAACCCACACTGAGCTGAGTACATGCTCTGTGTCAAAAAAAATCAGTTCTGGACAAGCTACATATAATTAAATAAAAAGCTGTCTTGGAAATTAACTCTGTATTTTTCCTTGAATTATCCATAGCAGCTCTTCTTTGGAAAGAGAAATGTGTGTCACCAGTAAGTGGTAGTTTTCCCAACTCATTGGTTTTCAACGTTAAGTGGTCTTTGGCTCTCCCCTCCTTGCTTATATGACTCTTTTGGAAAGATTGTTTCATTATTTTTTTAATTGTGCCACTTGGTATGTTGTCTTGAGATGCTGACTTTACACCGTGTAGGCTGCTGTGTGGCATTTTTAGTTGTATTTGGAGTAAACATCCTTCCAAGTATTTTTCCTCTAGTATAATTATAAGTATGCTAGAAACTCTTGAGTGTGGTCAGATTTGTCAGAATGTGATGTCAGAATTTCAGAAATGAGCTGTTGGCTTGGTGGGGGTTTTTGTGTTGGTTTGTTTTTTTTTTTTTTTAATGTGATTTCAATCATTAAGATTTTCTGTAGCTGCTAAATAGGATTTTTATTAAAATGTCCAAACAGGCTGCTGTCATGTTTATCCAGGTTGGGTTTGTTTGGTGTTTTTTTTGCTAATCTAGAGTAAATTTGGTTTAAATCCATCCTGTAAACTTTTCAGCTGGTCTCATTCAGTTGCCTGCTTAATACTCAGCACTCAGCTATCTTTACGAGTGTTGAAGATCTTAGTTACAGCTTTATAAGTTCTTCCTCTTGTTAGATCCTCTTACACGTTGAGGGATTCATGTCTTGTCCTCTTCCCTCCTTCCCACCCACATCCAAATTTGAACTCCAAATACTTCCCTTTAGATGAACTTTTCTGGGGTGTGTAGTTTGGTTTTGCACATATATCCCTTTTCCTGGAGAGTAGTTGAAAAGTTCTGGCACTCAATGCATTTCTACAGAGGAATTCACTTTTTTTAATCTGTTAAAACATATTACTGATATGCAGTAAATATAACACTTGAGTAGAAAAAAGATTTCACAGGATTTATTTTGCATTTCTTTCACTGCAGCACAGTGACAAACTGGTGTTCTCAGTCTCTGCCTTACCCTTGCTCCCATTTCAGACAATTTTTTTAGTTTTATATTTTTCCCTTCATTTTCCTGATTTATGAATAATGCTGTATGATAAAGATAACAAAATTAGTGACAGTTTACATAACATATTCTATCTCCAAGATCTTCCTTCTTTGAAATCTGAACTGAAGAGAGCCAAGAATAAATGCATAAATTAAAATCTGTCTGAAAGGCAAGTTCTAGATCATGAGTTAAGATCGAAAATAGCAGCTGTCAGACATAAAGAAGCTTTCTCACAACCCATCCATTTACAAGAGAGTTTCCTTTTTTCAATCTCACAAGCAGTTAAAAGTTTAGGTACTGTGTTATATTCAGGTCATTTTTCTTTTTTCCTTTTGGTGCTTAGGATTTGAAGGATGAGAAGAAAAAGGCTAGAATGGCAGCTTCCAGGGCTGTTCTGGAAAAGTGTACCATGATGCTCCTAACTGCTTCAAAGGTGAGTGAGTACTCACAGTCTTTCACGACTTAGATACATCACTGAGTGTATCAGGATAGCTGGCTCTTCTGTAAAGAGAACAGCCTCACTGTAAATGTCAACCTAAAGAAGGGTGTAAGAATAAAGACCGAGTTGAGGAGAACGTTTATAGACTGAGTAACAGCACGAGTTCTTCTCAATACGTCAGCAGTGTAACAAAAATAATTTATCATATTCCAACACATTCTTTAGTTTTGCCTTGGCCTGTGTACTCTTTCATAGTGCTTACTTTGCTTTCTTTAAAAAGACTTGCCTGAGGCATCCGGACTGTGAATCTGCTCGTATAAACAAAGATGGGGTGTTTCATCGGATGAGATTAGCTTTGGAACAGGTAATAGAAATTGTAACTGACTCCAGACCAAATGGAGAAAATGAAATGGCCCCCATCAGCATATATTCTGGCATCAAAGAATTCAAGGTAAGAGTAGAAATAGTGCTGTTTTCTATGGGTAATAAACTGTGTCAAGACTAGAACTTTGAATGAAAATAATAATTTATTTTTTTAATTCCAAATGGTGGAGCTGCATCCTTTCAGCCGTGTTAGATAACTATCCCAAAATGCTGAAGAACCTGACAAGAGGCGATGATTTCATTGCTGTTGCCAAAATACACTTTCTGATACTTGCTATCTCTTCCTGAATCAGAATGAATTCAGCAGTCTGAGGTTCTATTGAGGTGATGCCTTGAACCTTGAATAGACTTAAGTATCACAATATCAATCAGAACTTCATTAAAATAGTTGCTGGAGAATTCTTGCTTTGTGACTGGTAGTATTTTTAAAACTCCACACAAAAAATATTCATCCAAACATTTAGAAAGGAAAACTGTCAGCTGAAGGGATTAGTTTGAAAATAAATGAACAATAACAAAAAAAGCACTGTGGGGAAAATAAAATGTAAAATGATACATCTGTATTGTATATCCAGATAAATTCTCAAGGAACTGGTATGCTTCTTTTCCAGAATAAGGTGGAGGGTCTTCGTGAGAATCTGTATTTTCTCTCAAAAGAGAACCTTTCAACAATGCTGGAAGTTATCCTGGAACATACAGAGGACTTCACAGACTCTGCCTATACTAGTCATGAGCACAGAGAGCACATCGTGGAGCTGTCTAAACAGGCAAAAATGGAACTAGAGCAGCTGGTTTCAGTATGGATGCAAGCTGTAAGAGCTTTTTAGCAAAGTAAATCTTTTCACCTCTACTTTGGAAAGAATTTTTTTTTAATGCAGTGTTTCTTCTGGTGTAGGAATAGGGAAGTGTGCGTATTCCTCACAGTGACAGCTGGTGAAGGAAGCCAGAGCTTGTTCTGTGCTTCTGCAACTTCAGTATATTGTCCTCCTCCAGCCCCAGTGATACTGCTTCCCTGATTCTTTGGTAGCTAAATTAGGCTACTAGTGGCATTAGCCCTATTTTATTGAAACTGTAAGTAGAAACAAGAAAGTGAATGGGAGTGTTGTGGCGGAGTCTTAAACAGGCCTTTGGTTGAGTAGTTCAGAGACTTCAGTTGTCATGATCCCACAGCAGCAGCCACAGTTTCCGTTTCTTGTTTTCAGTATTCTATTGAAACACTTAAACTACTAAAATGCAATATATTCTACAAAAAAATATTTTTTTTAATTAAAAGTAGGTGGAGAGGAGAGAGAGTAAAGAGACACTAAGACTTATAGGGAATCTTTTTTCCACCTCTTGACAAGATTTGAATGATGGTAGTTTTCCTTTTTAGAGAAAGCAGCACATTAAGCCTCCTGCTGTCATCTGTCTTACCTTGTGCCTTGAAGATGATACAGTTTGAAGAGCATATACATCTCATTGATAATACAGGATGTTGTTACTGCAAAGATGACACACATGGAATATTAATTGCATAGAATCCCACAACTGTAAGACACTTAAGTCTGTGGTTAGATTGATGTAGGTGTTTAGCTCTGCTAGGCAGCTGTGTAAACACTGCTCAGCAATTGATAACACATCCCTGTGTTATCAACACTCTTTTTATCACAAATCCAAACCAGCACCATATCAGATACTGCGAAGAAAATGGATTCTGTTCCAGCCAAAACTAGTACACTTGAGTATTTCTAAGCTGTTACTGGTGGAAACTGATCTCCTCTAGATAATTTATACGCTACGTTTCAAGAGGTAGAAATGAGAGCCTAGTACAAGGCTGTGCATATACATGATCCATTAAAATACTTGGGTGTGCACGTGTGCTTATGCAGTAAGTATTTTCATTAATAAATAACCCAAGCAAGCTGTGAGTGATGACACAGTAGGCAGAAACAATACCATCAGCTCACAAAGGTGGCTTTCTCATTTCTGCTCTGCAGCTTCATTGGAGAATGAATATTTTGTGAGGGACTTAGGTAATTCATACATGTTGATTAACAGAAAAAAAAATATTGTGCCTTGAGCATGCATGAACTGAGATAGCTATATAGAGCTCTTAGGGTGGCAATTATTTCCCTTTCCACATGGCATATCTTCTTAGCAAGCTAAGGAACTGAGTCTTCAGTGAAGTGTGTATGTTAAAACATAAGTGTGTTGTAACCTCGTTTAAGCTTGAATTAGGCTGACACCAATGATTTTCTCTTGTGTTATTGTGTGGTAATGAAAACTAGCTGGAGCACAACAGATAATCTAATGCTGTTGACTGAATTTTAAACATTTCTGAAATCTTTCCTCTGTGTGTTTGAGCTTGTAAGATGGCAAACTGCTGTCCTGTTTTAGGCTCTCCTGTAACCTTATTTTAGCTAGACAATTCCTACACTTGGGTTTAAAAACAAAAGGGTCCTATGCAAGGAACAAAAGTGTATGCATTAAATAGGTAAAAGAAATAAAACGGAACACTTTTGTGAGTGTAAAACATTATGCACCTTCTCTTAAAAGTGATTTTGTGATGTTACAGTGTTATGCTTTTACACAATTTACTTAAAGCATTAAATTTGAAGTGCAGGTAGCTTTGAGACTTAGAACAGGTAAGACTACCTGAGAAAATGATCCTATGGGCTTGGTTGTTTTGTTTTTTTTTTCCTTCAAGTAAGGTGAGGGTGTGCATGTTCACACCTACATACATTTTGTGTATGTTTATGTTCATTTCGGCTAATGCTTTTGTGGCTTTGCAATGTTAATGTCCCACCTAGGATAATTGTTTCCAGCCTATTTTGGAGGAGAATGCAAAATCATGGCAACTCACCTCTTTTTTCCCAGTGGTACATCTTTTGATGTTTGTTTAGTTCCATAGATAGGTGCCGTTTGCAGAAGTGGGAGCTCTGTCTTGAAGCTACTTCAACCAAATGTTCTTAGCTACTGTGCTTGTTTAAATTAACAAGCAAATTAAAGTATAAACTTTCTATAATTCAATATTGAACATTTGGTATAACATTTTAGGTACCACTTTTATTTTAAAAGGCTACTTACATTAAAAAAAAACCCACAGTCAAAAAAACAAACGCCATTAAACTGTTGCTCTACTTCGAGTTGTTTAGACAAAAGATTTTTGGAAGTCATAAAGCTTAAGGAAACTGTTTTACTGAAAAAAAGCTCAGTGAGATTGGGAAATAAATTCCCATTGAACAGAAACCGTAATTTGTAGTTATATTTAGATCTGATTTGGTGATGTATGTTTCTGTAAAGGAATTTTTCAAGTAAAATTTACACAGGATATACAAATGAACACATTACACCTAGAAGGAAATAGCTGTCTTCTAAAATAACTTGAGGTAATGACACATGATGTGAAGGTGGGATTTGTTGTGGTTTTTTGTATAATGCTTTGTTGGTTACTTTTTTTGGCTTGTAGCAAAACCAGAAGACAAAGGATCTCATGGAAGACTTGGAAGTGGCCATTTTAAAAACATGCCAGTGCATGAATGAACTTAAAAGAGAAGTAAGTCTAGTTTAAACAAGCATAAACTGAATAAAAGCATGAATTTCTTACTTGTTCTATGTGAAATTGTAAAATAGAACTGAGTACCCCAAAAGGATAGTATCTCTTTACAGGCAAGAGCAATTAAATCAGAATTGCATCAGGGAGCTAATGTCCCATCATATGCATCCATCCTCACAGCTGATTAGAAATCTATTGGATACATAAACTCTTCATTTACTTGGAGAATAATTTTAAAAAATGTTTGGGAACAAGTACTGTGTCAGATGGCCTTCACTTAAAATGTTATGGCTAAGCTTTGCTTGTCAATGCATGCATTACTGTTTTACATACTTTTTCTGGATAAATGTAAATAAAAAATGAATTATTTTAAATGAATAAATTACACTTGCTGGCTGTCTGCACTTAACCAGTCCTGCTGATTTCCACAGCAGAAAGGTGTTACGACAGCATCTTATATGCCAGTGTTTTTCTAGGCAGTTGGGAGCTGTGTGTGTGCTTGTTCTAAATTATTCTTTTGCTAAATGCAGGTGTGTTGCATGTGTCCACTTGCATACATGTACAAGATAGCTGCCTCATTTGGTTCATTTTGGGACTGCACTTGCTCATCAGGGGCCTCCCTGCCCCTGACTTTTACCAGAGAGTGTTGGCACCTGCTCTGTTCTGCAGATTTGAGCCAAATACAGAATCACTGGTTTCTGGCAGCTTCCAGAGTATTTGCAAAGCATTCAGATACCTGTTCAGCCACTTTCCTTTAAACAAGTGGAAAAATGCTAAGGTCAGTGAGGGTTTCATACTGGGCTGAAGAGCAGTGTGAAGATGTTGAAGTACAGTGAGCTTGCTCAGATTGAGTTCTCAGCTGCTGTAACCTGAAAACCTCAAGTGCTCAAAAAATCATGCTGCTGTTTGGGATTTGGTTGTGTTTTTTTTTTTAGTTAGAGGCAAAATGAGAAATTTGATCTTCCAGATTAGAAGTTCCTGCAGCTGTCCAAAAGATCTAAGTAGTGCTTCCAGCCTATTTTGGCTTAGGTTTTGTGCTGTGCAATTCTGCTGTCAGGCAGTGTGTTGGACCCCAAAGTGCAATTTGTGCACTTTAACAGATTGTTTTTTTTTTTTTTTCCTTGGTCACCATTATGTAGGAAGTCAGTAGCTGACATTCACCTGCTTTAACTGTAAGATCATGCTTTTTGAGTAACATTGCTCCTGTGTGCTGACTGCAGAGCAAGGTTTCACAGTCAGCTGCGCAGTGACTGTGGTTACTACGCAGTTACACAGATCGTAAAGCCAAAGGTGGCTGGAATACATTATGTGGATGAAATTGTTCATATCTTGTATTTTCTTGCAGCTCCATAAATGTAAATCTTCCCATGTTGTCCTGCCCACAGGTTTCTATTTATGAAAATGTCACACAACAAAGATTACACATTTACCACACTTAAGGAATTTTGTGACAATAGTAGAGAATTTCCCTCTGTGAACCGGCTATCAGATGTAGCACAAAATACAGAGTAGAGGGCTACCTATGCCCTGTGATGTAGCTCCATATTAAAAGCAACACGGGCTGAAAAAGCTTGCTGGTACAGAAATGATGGAAAAGATTCAGCGGGTTTGGTTTTCTAAGCTGACAAATCCCAAGTTCTGTGTGACTCGTTTTGGTCACCTGCAGAGTACAAAATCCTGCTTAGTAAGAGCTTTTTTAAAATGTACAGGATTAATGCTACTTGTAGAACTAAATGTAGAGCATTCTGTAATTTTTCCTTCTATATAGTGACTGGATTGGTGTCAGGATATCTATGCTTCTGTACATGGCTGAACAAGACTGTCCTGTCAGTCTGACTTGGGGTGCTGCAGTGTATCAGTCAGCAATCAGGCTCTGTTAGTGAAACTTAACTATCATAACTCTAATTAAAATGTTTTTGAGAGCCTGGGTGGATGAAAGTACAAGACACTGATACCCTTGTTAAAAGTAGTTCTTTCTCTCCCATCTCTGTCACCTTGTAGAAGAAACTAAAGGTATGTTCCTTCCTTGATATGATCACCCTGCTAATGATCAGAGACAGCATTGCAGTCAATTTCTTTTTTTAAATCAGGATGAAAAGAATCCCTAATGAAAAGGTGATCTCTGTGTAGTCTATAAATGGGAGTTGCTAGTTCCTACTCTAACATTACAAGCCTTGTATCTGCAAGGCTTTCTTGAGACCTGACTTAATTTCTGATGTTAGTGTATGGTTCTAATTTTAACAGAATGTGAGCAGCAATATATAATTTATAGCAGGTTGTCATAGCTGTTTTTAATTACTCTAAAAAACGTGCAACAGGTTTTGAGGCAACAAATTAAAAACAAACAGACCCCCCACCCCCCCCTCCAAATTCTGGACTGCACAGGAAGTTCTCCCTGGGCAAGGGGGGTGAAAATTATATAGAGTCCAGTGGAATAAAACACCCAACGTATTGTTCTAGTAAACATTCTTGTCTCTACAGAGTCAAGGCCTGCCAGTGTCACAATCTCAAGCTCATGACACTCGTAAGAACTTGAAAAATAACCTTCTTGAACAGCCAATACACATCTTATTGTATAGTCAGTGCAGTCCAGCAAAGTGAGAGCAGTATCACCAGACTTAGAACACCCTTACAAGCATAAGAACGCTCTGCTTTTCCTAAAGAGGTTGCTATTTTGGTTTTACCTATGTTTTTAAAAGGGGGCTGATTACAGGGCTCAGGTAATGCTACTGTGAGTCATTGCTAGAACTAGCAGCAGATGTTGCTAAAAGCTGTTGTCAAGCAGAGTCCTTCACTGCTGGATTTCAGCAGATCCAAGGGGCTGAAGGTGTGTCTGGATGTAGGGATGTGTTTCAAGGGAAAGCTTCTCCTTGCTTGTTGGGAGGTTGGGGACAGTGTTGCAGAATTCTCCAAGACCCAGCTCTGGCTTCACTCTCCTTGTAGAAAATTCTGGTTTTACTGCTGTAAGGCTGTGTCACAAACTAATTATATTCAGACTTCTCTTTGTGTTCCTGAGAATTCAGTTTATCCATAGGAACTTAATTCTAATATATTATAAACTTGGATACTTTGTGGCTTTGGTCTGGTTCTATTAACACACGTTCTTTGTGTGTTGTGCCAGGCTTAGTGCCTGGAAATCTGCACCTGTGGTTTTTCCCAGCTGTAATATTATCGGAAAGCAGCAGTGTGATAACTTCATGTCCTGCTTTTTACCCAGCTGCTCTTTTGTTTCCATCTGTATTTGGCTGTGGGTGGGTTGTTGTGGTCTATTTCTGTGGTTTCGGGTTTGGCTTTTTTTGTACAGTGGATTTTATCTTTGTTCTTTGAATAGTAACTGAAGTATTAAAGCCCCAGATAACACACAGGCTGTGTATGAGCTGTCATGGCAGTATATTTTTTAATTCTTGGAAAAATCAGTCTTTTAAGCATATTTGATGAAGGTTTTATTTCCTCTTCAGGTTTATTTCTTTTCTTTTTATACTATTCAAGGTCCACAGTGCAGCAACATCTTTGGCAGCAGATCTGCTAAAATACCATACGGATCATATGGTTCTCAAAGCATTAAAAATCACAGGGGTAGAAGGAAATCTTGAAGCTGTAGCAGAATACACTTGCAAGCTCTCAGAGCAGAAGGAGCAACTTGTTGAGGTGGGTTCATGGCTGCTTTCATTTTGTAAGGCACTTAGGAAATGAGTAGCTATATTTGACTTAATCTGTTCTTTAAGAAAGCATTAGTAGGTTTTTAAATTTTATTTTTCTCATACAGCATTGAAATTTGGTTTTGGTATGACCTTAGGCAGAGGAGTCACTGTGACATACAGTTGTTGTAGAGGGATGTACAATCTCACCCAATTCTCCTTCTAGACCTAGACTCAAAGTTGTTCTGTATTATCTGCATGTTGTTGAGGTTCAGTCCCAGGCAGAGGCTGAGCACCATGACCTGCTCAGTCGTCTCCCGAAGAGAAAAAATAAGCAGACCAAGCTCCTGTGGGTTGGGATAAAAACAGTTTACTGATAAGAGCCATGAGAAAGGGAAAAAGAACAGATACACCCAGGGATAACACAGAGTAATTTACCTACCTAACAGAAGCAAACACTGTACCAACACAAGAGCCACCTGCACCAACCCCTGCCTCTACCCACCACCCCTTTTATAGGGGCTGACTGATGTCAGGGGGTGTGGAAACAGCTCTGGCCAACTCAGCTCACTTGTGCTGGCTGCTTGGGGAAGGCAGCTCTGTCCTGACCAGAAACAGGACAATTCACATACTGAGACTAAAAAATTCCTTTAAAAATATGTTTTTAGATCCAAGTAATGAAGATAGACTTTTCCTTCAAAGTGGTAGGCATCCAGCAGCAGCTGAACTCAAAGATATGTTCTAAGAATGCTGGGAATGTAAGGTTTAGCTTCTTAATTCACTGAGATTGGCAGTTTTGAAGATCTTGTGTGCTTTCTGTCAGTCAACAGAGGGCCACTGAAAATCTTTTCTCCTTCATGAATAGCAGCGTGTATGTTTTATGTATCAATACATGCTTGGTGTCATAGGCCAGTAGTCACACACATGTGAGCAAATAATACAAGACTGCTTCCAAGACATATTAGGTCATGGCTCTTACCATTACCTGTGGAGAGGATGTCTACCATGTATTTCTGGACACTGTTGTCTGACAAAGAGAGAAAATTCTCTGTGAGTGAGTGGATGAAGGTTCAGATGGTATGGTTCAGAGCAGGCATGAATTGGCAGCATGGCAGAGATGATACTGCATTTATGGTCATTCCTCGCTGCCAGCCCACAGTGTGAGATAGCACCAAGAATGCTACCTCAGAGGCTGGATTTCTCTGAGACCTTTGTGGTCTCTTTTTGCTGATGGCATTAACAGTAGGGCCTGGGTTTTTTTTGTTGTTTATTTTTTTTCTATTGCTTTCCGAGATGATGAGGGCTGCCTTTCCGCGTGCTGTCTTTGTGATGCATGGTTTTAAGCAGAGGTGTTGAGTTGCACGAAGAAGGGCATTCTGTGAGAGCAAGGCTTGCTCAGGTAGTGGTGGAGCACTGAGCTAGGTGGAGCAAGAAAGACCCGAGTTTCATAATTCAGCATTTATATTTTCTCTGCCAGAACTGTCTGAGAAATTTTAGCATTTATACAGTTTTGGTGTCTTGAGCTTCTTAGACCGTAGATCGTATTATCTACTTAAATAGAAATTCCCAATTCCCTCCTCAGGATTTCAGGCGTATGTGGAGAAATAATTTGTTTGTTTATTTATTTATATTAAATTATTTATATGGGTTTTTTTCTTCACTCCTCCAAATTCTCTCTCACACCATGGTCTTAAGGTAGGGAAGAATTAACAGAACCAAGTAGGGGACACACAAAGGTACATGATTTTGATCTGGAACATGGTGATGCCAGAAGCTCTACTTCCGGGGCAACTAGTGCTCATTATTTCTAAAATATACTGATTTCACTTAGGATTTGAGTATACATCCCAGATATCTGAATATGCAGAAGAAACACTCCTGAACTTCTGTGACTAGCAAATCAATGCTGTGGATTTTTAATTTTGGCTTTAACATCCCTTTTTTGAGACTAATGAGATTAATTTTTAAATTATTTTTATTTCCCATGCATAACTGTAAGGTTATATAGTGTTGCCTATATAACATGCTATAGTGTTTGTTGGGGAGGGTGGGTTGGTTTTTTTTTGTTTTGGGGTTTTTTTTACACATTCCAGGTCAGGACTTAGCCCGATTTTTATAGTGTAAATGCTCCCTGAGAAACACCCAGCTGTGTGGTCCACAATAAGTTTGTTAAAGGACTGTGACTTTGTATGTGCATTTGTGTACGTGCACCACTTCTCGCTAGTAATTAAAGCATATCTTCTACTATTTTTCTCTTCAAATTTATAAAAAATATTTAGATGTGTCGCTTACTGAGGCATGTCTCTGGAACTGAGCCCCTCGAGATTACATGCATACACGCAGAAGACACCTTTCAGGTCACTGGCCCGCAGGTGAGTTTAGCTTTTATCTGGCCACTTCTAGTGGGCATAAATAAAAGTTACTTCTGTGATTTTTTTTTTTTTTTGTTTTGAGACCTGATGCTGAACTGTTCACAGCAGTTCTAAGACAGTTTTGCTTTAATACTGGGCAGTAAATAAAGGAAGCATGAGGAAGTTCATCAGGCCTGCAATGTCAGATGAATACAAGGACAGAACAGTGACAGTTTTATTTTGTATTTTGCCTGTGAGGGCACTTGTGAATTCATGTGCTGCACTATTTACTAGGACTTCCAGTGGTAAATCCTTTATTCTCTGTCCAGATAATTTCTGCTGCAGAAACACTGGCATTGCACCCATCTAGCAAGATTGCAAAAGAAAATCTCGAGGTGTTCTGTGAGGCCTGGGAGTCTCAGCTGAGTGACATGTCTATGTTGTTAAGAGAAATCAATGACGTGTTTGAAGGAAGAAGAGGTAAGAATGCTATGTACAGATAGAAAAATACAGTTTTCAAAGCATCTGAGAATTTTAGGTGTGATTTAGGAAGTGCTGTTTTCTTAAGAGCATAGTAGAGTCCCGCATCCTGTACAGCAGCGTGGAATCTAGGTGGTGATACTAAACTGTTTTGTGTAGATGTCAGTTGGGGTGCTTATTAAATTCTCTTTTTCAAAGAAAAGCTGACAGAACTGTAGAGGTAGAGGCCTGATTTATGTAAAACTAGGTATGTTTGCCTTTCTGGACTGTGATTGAGTTTCAGCAAAATCAAATGGAACTGTTGAAAGGACACCAAAATATTTGAAGACATCTCTTTGCCAGCGGTGTCCAAGTATTAGGGGAGTAAGGGCTTTTATCCTCACCTTTTGGGATAGGACATGGCAGTTTATAACAGTTGAGATATAACTTGAATTGTATGATGTGTTTAATCAATTTCCTGTATTTTTGGAAGATGTGAATATCCACATGTATTCTGTACTGTCAGCTTGCCTTGTATTCACTTCATAATGTAGTGAATGTAGTTATTTGATTTTTAAACTGCTGTCCTTTCTCCTGGATGGAATCTCTGACAACTCTGCACTTGGGATATTTTCTCTGGTTGGTAAGTTTATTGGTATTTGTACAACATGTAGAAGAGAATCTTGGAATCTTAAGAAAAGCTTTCTGTGTCTACCTTTAGCATA
Organism: Heliornis fulica; assembly: GCA_013399135.1. Classification (NCBI taxonomy): domain Eukaryota; kingdom Metazoa; phylum Chordata; class Aves; order Gruiformes; family Heliornithidae; genus Heliornis; species Heliornis fulica. The sequence continues at coordinate 902,043 of VXBZ01009267.1, read as the reverse complement.
GGGCAATTTACCTTAAAAATGAAAGCCACTTTGTTTTTTATTTTATCTAACTTTTTTTTTTTCAGATGTCTTTAGTGTAGCCTCTCACACTACCTGTGGCTACGCGTTTGCTTCAGTCTTTAAGGTATAATTATATACAGATAGAATGTAATAAATAATAATACTGAATGTCTTGTATTTTTAAGAAAATCACTCAGGTTTTAAAAGTTTAGATTTAGTTAAATACAGTGACGTTGTGGGTTTTTTTTTACTTTAAGATAAAGTAAATCCTTATTCATTAGATGACTGTCAGTGATACAATACTTCATCTTACTATTAACAGGAGACTTTTTTAATTTTTAGAGTTTATTTTGTTAGTTTAACTTTCTGTATGTGGTCAGTTTTCTGACATAAGCAATCCTTTTCTGCCAGCTCTGCTGTGAGAACTGTAACCAACCAGGGTGGGTAGTAATACCTGAAATTGTTCCTGCTGGTCGCTAGATGAAGGTGTGTCTGAGCCTGAAGATTTAAAGGGAAATGTCTATTGAAATCCTGAGTGGGTTTACAGCAATTGTGTGTAGCACAGGTTATAGGGAATTTGAGGTGACTGTTATCCTACTTGTTCTTCCACCTTGGTCTGGAATGCCATTTAAGGATGTGTGGCCATGCAGGAGTTCAGAGATCCTGTTTATGGACCTTGTGGTGTTCAGTGGGTTCTTTGTTTTGGGAGCCAAGAACATATGGACTTTCTTTAAACAGTATTACATTTTATATAATGCAATTAAATTATGGTATTGCTACTAATGTGTTACAATAAATATGGAATTTGCTGGGCTGATCATGCAGATAACATGATTTTTTTCACATTCATACAGTGGTTTATATGTTATGTTTATTTATAAGTGTGTACGTGCATGTTTAAAAACAACAGCAATGTATACAGTAATACATACTGTAATACTGTATATATATTAATAATGTGTATGTATATTACTGCATTTAAAATTAATAGGATGAGAACCACGCAGCCACAGCAAAGCATATACTTGGCTCTCCAAACAAATAGTCCTTGAAGAGTTGTGGCAGATTCCCAGCCTGTCCTGTAACTTTTTCTCTTGTGGCTCTTGGTAGCAGGTAACAGACATTTTCCACAAACATTTTTCACAAACAATACTTCCCAGTTTCTTTTAAAGCATCATTTTGCAAGGGTTCCCCTGTGTCATTGCTTGAAGGGGAGAGAAGAGGATGGGTGGGTGCTGGTGAGCATAGAATCATAGAATCTCCTGAGTTGGAAGGGACCCATAAGGACCATCAAGGCCAACTCCTGGCTCCACACGGGACCAGCCAAGTCAGAGCATGTCACTGAGTGCATCGTCCAGATGACTCTTGAACTCAGTCAGGCTCAGTGCTGTGACCATTTCCCTGGAGACCCTGTTTGAGTGTTTGACCACCCTCTCAGTACAGAACCTCTTCCTAACATCCAACCTAAACCTCCCTTGTTGCAGCTTCATACTGTTCCCTTGGGTTCTATCATTGGTCATCAAAGAGATGAGATCAGCACCTGCCCTTTTGCACCCCCTTGTCAGGAAGCCAAAGACTGCAATGAAGTCTGCCCTTAGCCTCCTCTTCTCCAGGCTGATGAAACCAAGGAACTTCAGCCTCTTCTCATAAAACTTCCCCACTAGACTGTTCACCATCCTCATTGCCCTCCTCTGGACACTCTTAACAGTTTTGTGTCCCTCGCGCATGTTGAGCATGTTGGAGGCTATAGCATTGCGTGGTTCTGGGTGCTGCAGAGAGTAACTTCTCCGAATTGGCATAGCCAAATAAGTCTGTTCTTGTTTAGTGTCTCTTGTTTCCTCAGCTTTCCCTTCAGCATAAAGTATTCCAGTGCCACCACTGATAAGGTAATAAGTGTAACTTGTACTCTTTGTATGGCCTTGGGTGCTTTAGGTCTTGTACCACCAAAGTGTTGTTTAAGATATTGTGTCTCAGTTTTCCTTGTCTTGTGGTCCAGACTAGTGAGGGACTTGTCTCTGAGCTTGGATTGTTACTCATTAACTGACAGTTATCTCCTCAGAAATTATTTGGCCTCCTATATCCTCCCATGTTCTACAAAGTTTTCCATGTATTGTAGGTTTGTTTTTTTTTTCATTTGCTTGTATTCTCTTGTTGAACTTCAAAGTGTCTTGTGTCAAAAAGAAAACAAAACAAAAAAAAAGGAAATAAACCCCTCACCCAAATACCCCCACACTTTTGCTTCTACCTACCTAGGCACTTACAAAATTTTTGTTCTCCTAGAACATCCTACAATGCCCCAGTAAATAAATCAAATTAAAATGTTTGTTTTCTAAGAGATAATGAGTGACATTTTCAATACTTTTGCTTCCAAACACAATCAAGTTTCACAATATTTTATAAGATTTTATTCTTGTAATTCACAATACCCGTCTTAATGTTGACATTGGTAAAAGTATCTTTATTTTACACACTAAGATGTAACAAGTGCTTTATTCCTAGTAAAGTTGTGATTGTGTGTAAGAAAACATAGAATTATAGTGAGAAGGTACATATATTTTTTTTGCATCCTCAGTTTTAAAAGTTGTATTTTTGTACTGCCAATGTAAATGTTTGGCTTTGTTAGTTCAGAATACAACTTAAGGGATAAAAATTGAATGGTGACTAAATGTGCTGGACACATCTAATAAAATGAGCATTTTTCCGATTACACTAGATTCACATGACTTATACTCATTTCCTTATTTTTATGAGCAACTGTGTAACTCTATATTCAGTGTTTCATTCCTGACAGAAAATTTGCTGTTTCTCGTAGTGAAGTTCAACACTCACCTGAGAGGGTCAAATTTACCATGGAAATGAAGGCATATTTTACTCAATTTTAATGGAATTGCACCAGTCATGCCAAAGTTGAAATGGGCCTTTGTTGGGGGGTGTGCGCATGCACATCGGGGTGGGGGTGAGCCCACTCACAGCCCAGTAACCCTTGCAGACATTTTGAAAATGTCTCTGTATTATACAGAACCGTACAGTGAGGTACAAGTTGGACCTTGTTTGCTTAATCCTAAAATATTTTTTTAGTTCAGCGGTGAGGAGGCCTGTTCCGAGCAATGCTGGTGTCTGAAATGTTGCACAGCTGGCCTGGGCTATTGAGACTGCTGGGATTCTCTTGAAGGTGGCTCCTGTTACCAGGAATCACAGAGCAGCAGGTGTTGGAAGGGACCTCAGGAGATCATCTCACCCAACCCCCTCTGCTAAAGCAGGGTCACCTGGAGCAGGTTGCACAGGATCATATCCAGCTAGGTTTTAGGTATCTCCAGAGAAGGAGATGTCACAACCTCACTGGGCAGCCCATGCCAGTGCTCTGCCACCCAGAGAGGAAAGAAGGCTTTTCTCATGTTCAGACAGAACTCTCTGTGTTTCTGTTTGTACCCACTTCCTCATCTTGTCCCAGGTCACCACTGAGGGGAGTCCAGCCTCTTCCTCAAGTTATCCACCCTGTAGGTATTTATAAGTGTTGGTAAGATCACCTCTCAGTCTTCTCCAGGCTGAGCAGACTTGGCTTGCTCAGCCTTTCGTCATAATAGAGATGCTCCAGTCACCTAATCATCTCTGCCAGACTCTCTCAAGTAGATCCATGTCTTTCTGGAACTGGGGAGAGCAGAACTGGATGCAGTATTGCAGATGTGGCCATACCGTGTCAGAGTACAGGGTTAGGATAACCTCCCTCAGCCTGCTGGCCCTGCTATTCTCAATGCAGCCCAGCGTACCATTGTTTGGCCATGAGGGCACACAGCTGGCTGGAGGACCCATGGTTGTTCACCAAGACGCTGCAGTCCTTCTCCTGACCAGCAGGTGAATCCCTAACCTGTACTGGTGCTTGGAATTGTTCCTCCCTAGGTTCGGGACAGTACATTTCCCTTGTTGAATCTCATTTGGTTTCTCTGCCCACCTCTCCAGCCTGTCCAGATCTCACTGAATGGCAGCTCAGCCTTCTGGTGCATCAGCCACTCCTCCAACTAGGCTCTGGGACGCTTGTCACAGGCCTCTGTGCCCTGACGTTCAGCCAGCTCTCAGTCCACCTCACAAAGAGAGGTTTGGTTCAGCTGAGGGATGGATGGGTTTGCTCTCAACTGGCAGTACAGAGAGCTGATACTGAGTTTAAGTAAGATACTTGACCTGGAGGCTTTTGCACTTTGAGATGAATCACTTAACTGTGATTCTGGGGTCAGCCAATCTCTTCTTGCTTCTGAATTTTTGGTTTCAGCACACTTGGGAAAGAATGTGAATAATCCCGATTGCTCCCTTGTAACTTGGTCAAGACTGAGAAGATTTGTGAAGAGGACTTCTGCTATTTTTGTTTTACCCACTTGATTTGAGAGGAGTTAAATGACAATGAGGATCTTGGAGGGCTGTAGCTGCTGAATACAGGACACAGATCAGAATTTTGGAATTTAGAAATTAGAGCTCTAGAAAGAAGGGAGAAGCAGGGATGCAGCCATCTTAGTTTGAGATAAGAAGTTAGAACAAAAGCAAGATTTACAGGTTAAAATGGAGACACTCTGGAGGGAAAAACATGGCTGGAACTACTAGAGAGCAGAAAATTAGAAGACCAAGCGGATGAAATATTAAAGATTCATTTTAAATTAGAAAACACATTGGAGAACACAATAGAAACAAAGGCAGACTGGAATAAACAAAAGTAAGATCATAAGACAATAAAAAGTCTTTTGCTATTATAACAAAGATCTGACTTACAAACTAAGGACATTCAATACCTGAAAAAATAAGTGTGTGTAGTCTGTGAATGGATTAGAACATAAATTCTGTGATTATGCTCATGTAATTAAGTGTTTTCTGAAGAAGAAGGATTACCTCTGTCTTGAGATGATCTGTGCTTTTGGAAGGTCTGGTATCTGTGAATCCAGTGAGATGATTGGGATTTTATGTATTTCTGTGTCGGGGTTTTGTAGTGGTTTGCTTGGTTGGTTGTTGGTTTTCAATGTTCCAGTAAGTAAATAGTGAGATCCTTCCTCTTTCTGAATACGGCGAGCAACTAAGCCTTGCAAAGCCGAATAACGGGAATTGCTCAAAGAGCTGTTCACCATCTCTGTCCACTTGGTTTCCATCATTCTGAATGCCCACCGTGTGCATGCAAGTAGTAATTAATCTCCAGATGCATTTGTACTCCATCTGTTATGTCAAACAACGCCTTCTTGGTTTGATTTTTTTTTTTTTGTTAAAACATGGTACATCAGGTTCTTACATATCACCAACGAGAGCTTTTATGCTACAGCATTTTAAACTTGTAAGTTAGCTTTTTTTCTTGTTGCATCTTACATGCTTTCTTACATGCCCTTTAGCTGATGTTTTGATATGTAGGATGTTGTAAATCACTTCTCATATCATACTTCAGTGAGAAATCCTGCTTGGATGCATGTTTGGGCAATTAATGCCTGAATAGCTCTGTGTTCTAGAAAAAAAAAGTAGTTAAGCAGCTTTTGCCCTGGTAATGCATTTTCTCTCTTGCAAAACTGGGATGGGAAAGGAAGAAGTGATCTTTGAAAGGAAGAATTCAATTTTTCATACATATCAAGAGAGTTGAGACATGTGAACTTTGTGAGCTCTGTTTTCTAGGAGTCAGATGCATCGACATGGAACTCATGAACTTGCTTTGGTGTTGGGAGATAAAGAGCAGACTTTCAAAAAAATCATGAATGCACAGGAGAACTGTCTTCTGAGGGCTCTGAATGGAATTTCGCTAGGAGTTGTTACAAGAGGAGGAAATAACAGTCTTGGGGGGGTTGTTGCTTGTCTTGTCTGTCAAGATGCATCATTTCAACGCAAACCTGGTACCAATATCCATTATAGTAGCCCTTTGTTTTGTTTCTTCACGTAAAATCTATTTTTCACTAGCTCTTAAGCTTTTTATTTGATTTTATGTAGACTACTTTCTGTGCAGTAAATATAAGTCTTCGTAGATAATTAAGTCTTGTGGTAACTGGAGCCTCTAATTAATCTTACGCTGGTAGCCCAGGTACTCTCTTGCTGATAAACTTTTCTTACCCACTTTTAGGTAACCCTTACGTAAACATTTTTTTTCTCCATGTGTTTTGCTCACACTTGGAATATCTGAGGCTCCTGGGTGTATAAGAAGTGTATAAAATGCTGTAAAACGTTTTCCTTCATGTTATACAGTGCACACAAGAAACATATAGTATCAGGATGTAATTGGGATTACTTAGAATAAACTGCCTAGGTATGTCTAATTAGTGGCATTGGCTACTCCAGGTTTTATATTACCCAAACTGCGCTAAGAAAAGCCTTACATGGAACTACCATTGTATGTTTTCCACTCTGCAACAAAAGGAGTGCATGTAGCAATATCTCCTAGGTCAGTGGAGAGAGTTTCTTTACTCAGTTGTGGACTGCACACAGGACAGTAAGGTCTTTCTCAGGGAAACTGTTCAGAGGAGGTTTTTTTAACTGCCAGTTGCTGAGAGCCAGAGCTGAACAGTACAGAGCTCCTGGCTTGTCTCTCTCTGGAAGCATGGGACAGAGAGGCAACGCTCTGCAATAGTCAATGAGGAGGACCTGCAAGTGAGTTACTTGCCTTTATAGTACCGCAGTTTAAGGAAGGATGAACTAAAGTAAGGCAAGTGGTCCCATTGCATAAAATCTGCATACAAACTTTGGTGTAAATATGTGTGTTCTCCATAGGAGAGAAGCGTGTCTACCTATCGCTGCCCAGACCGGGGGTAAGTTGCTTTTGGGAGTGTTGTATTTACATTAGATCTGCTCTTCATTAACTGGCTGCTTTCTGTGTTACACCTTGATGTAGCAGTGCCTTGGTAACATGCATCCTGACTGGATGGCTGACAGTAACATACCAATGGCGAGTTGTTAAATGAGTAACATACTTAAAACTAGCTACATAACACGCTTTAATCGCTTTGTATGTTGCTTGCCACGTACTCAACTGTCGTGCTATGTACTAAAAATTGCAGTTACTATTAAAATGGTGAGAAAATGCTGCAACTCACTGAAAGTCAGTCTCAGTAATCTGATTTTTTTTCTTTTTTAAACATTGTTGCCCGAGTTGACCTATTTGGAATAAATAGATGTGTTTGAGCCTACAGCAGGTTCTTCAAATAATGGGTTCTGGATTTCTTCTTTGATATGAAATGTTTTTAATGTAGAGAAAAAAGCTTCACCAAATGTCCAGGCTTAAGTTGTGCTGTTGCTAATATCCTTAGCTGATTGTAAAGGACATTACATTGTTTGAGAGGATCTGTGTGTTAGGAAACCTCCTAAACCTTGTTAGTGTCATGTACAGTCATTTGATTCACTTGCTATGTACCAAATCTGGTCATGGGTAGCAAGGAGGGGAGAATAATCTCACAAGGTACAGTGAGCTGCCACTTGTCTCTCCTTCATTTCTTTCCTAAAACCTGTCCTAGTGAGGAATTTGGGTGTGAAATGCTTCCCTGTCTCCATGTCTCTTGTTGTGCAGCACTTTGGAAGACAGTGAATTACTTCTGGCCCTTACTGAAAAAGGAAGAGTCATATTGTACCTTCATTCTGGAGATTTAAATAGAATGTGACAGTAGGCTGGGTGAGCATGGAAACTAAATACCGAGGCTGGGAAATAGGTTGGTTCAGTGGCTTTTGATAGGGGTTTTTGCCCCTCACTTTTTAAGCTACATAACTTCAGGACTTCATCCAAAATTGAAAGAAGAGATGTTTGAAGTCAGGTTCCCACTTGCTGATTCCAATGCCTTTTAAAAATACTTTCAGTTACATCTTCGTTGTTTTAAGAGGCTGCTGCCACCTTTTCAGTCCCACAATATCCATAGATTTGGGGGAGTTATGAGTAATAGACAGTTTGGAAGTAGACAGAACACATCCATAACACAACAGTTTCTTTACAGAGTGATTTCTTCGCCTAAGTGACGCACTAACCTTTGGAACCACCACCCTTCCCAGTGCTGGGACTCTCAGTATGGCAGCTTCTCTCCCCACAGCCATCACAGAGGTCTGCTGTGCCTGGCCAATGCCCACACTGCCCGTGCACAGAAGTCGCGCTCTCCCTGTCAGCCTAATTAGATTACATATTTTGTTACAGCTGTTTAATTGCAGCTGCCTTGCTTGCCAGTAATGAGTCCTAGACCATACCATGGTTGAGGGCAGAGCAGCAGCGCTGATTCATGTGTGTGCTACCTGCACAGGTACTCTGCTCGCTGTAGTGTTAGGTGTCAAACTATGTTTTAAAAGCAAAGTAACTGCTTACCTGGTCTTTACCAATTCTCCTGTTCAAATAGTGTGAATGTTGCAGCAGAATGGAGAAAACCACAGGCCTGACAAACATCTGGAGTTTCTTCAGTTATTTGTGGATGCAGCCTCTTCCTTTTCTCCTACCCTGCAGGCATTGCCAAGCTTAATTTGCCCAAGTACTCCTCGCACTAAAGAACAGCAGCTCTTTTCAGCTTCTCAGAGGAGGATCTCAGCCCTGCCCTGTTACCATCGACCTCCTCAGCGGCTCACACCCCTTTGAGTTACAGTGCAAACTTGGTGCTTTCCCTTCTCCCGGGCTCCAGTAGTTTCCAAATGGGGGCTGCGGCTCCCATGTCTGTCTGATCTTGCTGTCTTTGCAACCCGACATCACCCAGTAGCCACTGGTCTCTACACACAGCTTGATTGGAAACAAACTGGTGTGTTACTGGGCGTGTGATGCTGCGGGCAAGCTCTGCCTTGCCAGTGTCCCACTCACGAGTACCACTGAGAGTTGGTTACCCTGAGCCAGTATTTGGCATGCAGCCAGACTGGTATTTTGGATCAGCTTGCTACTAGCTCAGTCAGCTTCCAAGTCCCTGTTAGGTCAGCATTGTCTTTGATGGAAAAATCAGGGTGGTAGCACCTAAGTAAGACTTGATTTAGGCCTGTGTATTACTGAGGATTTAGAGGGTAAGGGGAAGAGATAGTACTGAGTGAGGAAGTGGATGGAGGGTGAGAACTGTGGAAGATGCCTTTTCTTTGGGACTTCAGGGTGTCATTGCATGTGCCATTTTGGGAAGACAGCCAGATCAGAACAGCTTCTCTCAGGCTTTTACTAAGAAGTTTGTGTGAACCTCTGGAACTGTCCTGCAAAGTCCACCTCTGAGTATACAGCCACCTCTTGCAACTTGTTAGCAAAGTTATTACTAATTCCTTTTATTTAAAGTATATTATTTTTTGTTTGAAACAGAAGCATAATGCAAATCTGAAAGCATTAAAGCCAGTCAAACTAGATACTGAGGTAAGATGCCATCGTTTTAGTAAAAAACCCCTTTTAAATTTTTTTTTTCTCTTCTCTGAAGAATGTAAGTGCCATAACTATGGTTGCCATTTACAGGAACAGGCAAAAATTGCAAAGCTTGGGTTAGAATTGCATCTGCTCACGTCCAGTGTGGATTCTGAAACAGAGAAATGGGAAGATCAGGAGAATGACATTGTGCAACACGGACAAGGCATGTCAAGTATGGCCTACTCCATGTATTTATTTACCAGGTAACTCCACTGAATGCAGCATGTCCTGGTGGGAAGAGGAGCATTGACAGTGCTTGTAAGAAATAAGACAGTTTAATATTCAGAGTGTAGTAATTGGAATGCATTCAGAAAAGGGGTTTCATTTTTATGCTTATTCCTAAACTGTTTAATAATAAAACTAGTGCTGAGCATCTGTTTTGTTGCAGCACAGCTATTTAAACACGTATGGAAAACATGTTAAGAAACATGTTCATAAACACTTCCAAAGTGCAGGGAATGAAAGCAGAAGTATGTAACTGTAGATGAGAATTGCTAATCTTTACTATACCAAAAGGTGGTCTTCTGAAGCTTGCCCATGCAATGTCAGCTTTCTTATTTGAAGATTTTAGGGCTTATTAAAAAAGGTTGAGACTTTTCTTACCTAGTAGCCCAGTAATACTCAGTATGCCGGAGACATGGATTTCTGTCCTTGTCCAGTTGCTACTAGACCCATTGCTGATTTCCCAATAGTGCTGTAGTCACCACGGTGTTTGTGTGACGCTGAGACACAGTTCCTGTAGTAAGTTACCACTGTGCATAGTTGTCTTATAGAAGAGTGACACTTGGTAGTTCAGTGGCACAAAGGGGTATGAGAGACACACACTAGAAATTGTGCACATAGCAGGCAAAGTGACCTGCAGTCTACACACAGCACTTAACTCTGTTTTCGCTATTTCCCACAGAGGAGAAGGACTTCTGAAAACTACTCAAGATTTATTTCATCAGGCAGAGGTAACACATGTTTAACGAAGTTGGAGTTAGGAACTGTGAACGGAGTGAAGAACAAATTGGAAATTAACTCCCAGGTTCTTTGTATAAGCACAGCATACTATGACTCAGCCCCTGCCATTTTTAAGCAGGGTACCTCTGGTACGTGCTTTCTTAACATTTCAGTGCTCCTGTAGTAGCCCAAGACAGCATTCACTAACTGGCGGATTCCAGGTAGGAGCAAGGATGGCAAACCGGCATTACAGCAAAAATAGCGGACTTCAGTGCTTCAGTTGTACTCATTGTGTCCCTGAGCTCAAGTCAGTAGCTTGTTACTTCAGAAGTCACTCCAAACTGCTGACTTGTTAATTACAAATGTGTGCAACTAACAAAAGTATTTCCTCCTTACTTTATAGTATGCTATTTATTAAAGCCACAAGGAAAAGGCTGAGAGGTGGGCTCCTTCAGCCTGGAGAATGCTCCATGGAGATCTTACTGCAGCCTTCCAGTACCTGAAGGGGCCTGCAGGAAAGCTGGAGAGGGACTGTGTACAAGGACATGGAGAGACAGGGCAAGGGGTGATGGGTTTAACCTAAAAGAGGGCAGATTTAGATTAGATACAAGGAAGAAATGCTTCCCTGTGAGTGTGGTGAGGCCCTGGCACAGGCTGCCAAGAGAAGCTGTGGCTGCCCCCTCCCTGGCAGTGTTCAAGGCCAGGTTGGATGGGGCTTTGGGCACCCTGGTCTAGTGGAGGGGGTCCCTGACCATGGCAGGGCGTTGGAACTAAAGGATCTTTGGGGTCCCTTCCAGACCAAAGCATTCTGTGACTGTATGAAAAAGAGCCTTATCTTTCCCTGTGGTTCATATTGTTGCTTTCTTCCCCTTTCAGATTTTTGCTACAGAGGGCACAAAGCTTGCTTCAGCTCTTCATGCCTTTTCTCATCAGGTGACGTATGAGCTCTTAAACAGACACTCAAATTATGACACTAGTGATAACACCTTTTAAAGATGGTTGCTTTACCTTCTTTGTTAACTTAGTATCAGTCTTTAACACAGAGTGGTTTTTGTCTTCCTGAAACATGTTTCAGGTACATGATGATGACAAACCTTTGCTTCTGTTGGAGGCTGAAAAACTGATCTCTATGTGCAAGCAGCTTCAGATAACAGCTAAAGCTCCTGTTCAGGGTAAAAGTGCTACATTTACCAAGGTAAGGGCGAAAGAGGTATTACTTACTTTCAGGAATACCTACAAAACTTGTCCTGAAGTACAGCAACTTTCTAACTTACGCTCCTGTTAAAATATGAAACAGTTCATGACAGCTGGATTGGCAGAGGACCATAAAATTATTAAGTGCAAAGTGTTATGCGAGCATTTTTCTGCTATGCAGTATGCTGCTGTTGTTGCTGTTTCTTATACAGAAGAGGAATTCAAGTACATTTTAGCACTTAACATGTTCTGATATGCTGATGTGTGAAGGAAGAACAGCAAGAATTGCTCCTCTTGCTGAAAGTGTTTTGTCTGTTGGGACATCCCTCACTGGGATAAGCTCAAATGCTCTCAGGTGTAGCTAACTTAGACTGTAACTCATACCAAGGTAAGGCTTACAGGATGCACGGCTTTCTAAATCACTCTGACAGGACATAAACCAGAAAGAAAACCATGAAGAATTGTGATGAATCTTACTTAGACAGTTAAAGTTCTGTTCCAAGACACTAGTACTCTATTATTAGTAGTGCCTTGTCCTGGATGTGCGTCATTCCCTTCAGCATCCTAGCTCAAGTCTTGGGTTAACAGAAAGGATGCTGTTCCTTTCTCTATACAGGATGTATAAATTTTAAAAACCTTTTGATTAAAATGTATTTATGAAATAAAAATTGTTACCTATCCAAGCTCAGAAATAGATTAACACCTTGTGTGTTAAACAGTCCCCTAATAAAAGTAATCAGTGGTCTCGTTCTATTCTGATTGCCTTGTTTAGGTCGATGGATGCATTCTGAAAACAAGGAACGTGATGACCCAGCTAGGCCAGCTTCTTCCCCTTTGCTGCAAGTTACTGAGAAAGGCGAGTACATGGTTCATCTGCAGCACACTGGAGTGTTTTGGGGAGGGTTTTTGTTTCTTGCGGGTTTTTTCCTGTTTGGTTTTAAGAAATCCTTAATTATTTTTTTTTAATACAGAATAAAGGAGGAAATGGCTGTCTTAAACCTGCTCCACCATGGAGAGAAGACAGAATACGAACTGGTACAAACACACACGGTGCTGAAAGGAGAGCTGAGACGTTTGGCATCAAGACTTTAGAAAACCACGTCACAAACATGACGTTTTTAGAGAGCAAGTAGTTACAGCACTTAGAAATGCAGAAACTCCCATTCAGAAATAACACTTGCGAAATTCTCGATATTGCTTTCATTTGTGGAAAGTCAGACCAGGTTAATCTGAGTTAAAACTGTTGACCTTTGTCACATCTAATAGATGTCCCATTACTTAGCAATTACAATCCCAACTTGTCTAATCTTTACATATTTTTATAATGTGAATTGCGCCTTCCCATGCTCACTGTTGACAGTGGGTTTGTAATTAGTGCTTACAAATGTCTTAATGGATATTTCAACCCAAAGATGCTGCTAATAGACATTTTATATCAAGACCTTTGTGCCACATACGCTGTATGTAACACTACTGTTCAAGTCTGTACATTCATCTCTGGCCTGTTGCGGTTGATGTTATGTTGATAAAGCAGAATCAGGAATATGGTCAGAACGGCTGCACTGAAACGTTCCCTTAGCTACGACTTACACCTGCAATGAAGTAGTTCTAGGAAGAAAATCCCTCTTTCAGTAGCTGCATCACCAAATTCTAATCTTGCTGCCATGATTCGTATTTCCAAAAGCGTATTTCTAAGCAATTAATACTCTTGATTGAAACCCCTTTTCTTTCACTATTGTTGTTTGTAGATGGCAGCTGTTGCTTCCTTTTTTAATTAAAACTTACTGAGCAGAACTCAAATTGCATGTAGAACCACTCAAGTATTAGGTAGACTTTACATTATACCCTTTAAAACTTAAGAAAGCAGATACCAATTATGGCGGACTTCTGTACAAAGGGCATTATTTGACTTCAGGATGCAATGAAAATATAACCTAGTGCAAAACATGTATTTTCAAGATTATCTTCTCTTTGTACACCAGCATCTGTTACCTTTTTATTTTCAATTCACCTCTGCCAAGCTCTACATTCTACCAGTTTAGCTAAATTAAGCAGTAGCTAAATCATGACTCTTCTGCGTGTGCTATGCTTGCACTGAGCAGAAGCAAAGTTGCCTGTGGAACATCAGTCCTCTCCAAAATACCACTCTGTGCTGCTTTAAAACATGCAGTGCTAGAGCCAAGAGAAAAGAGAAAGCAAATTTTAATATACAAACAGTTTGAACTGTTCAGTTCTCATACAAAACGGGAGTTTTAGGTTCCACGTGTAACAACGGGCACTAGACCTTTCACTGCAGAGAAGCAGTAGCTTGCTTAGTATCAAATACAGATGATACCTAGAGAATTAATTTAATGAAGAAGAATTAAGACGTTTCAATAAAACTTCATCGTACTCCTTTTGCGTCAGAAGTCCTTGCGTTATACTCTTGCTTTCTTCAAATTTGGGCAGAACCACCGCGATGTATCCCTCGGTTGATGGCTAAAAGGCAAGACTGAAGTTAGCAATGAAATAAAAGTTAGAAAATGTTAAAAAAGCAAAAAAGTTTCTTACCTTTTCTTGCAGAATAGCTGGATTGCTAAGAATGTTTTCATTGACTTCTATCAGACGCCCTCGTATACAGCTGCAGAAGTGTTCAGGTTTGGTACGAGTGCATGACATGTCAAGGCAAGAAGTAAAAGCAAAGAGCCTTACCTATAAATGGTGTATTCCTCTCCATCTGATGAAGAGATCCTGCACAGAGGGGCAAGTTCTGTTAAAAACTGAGCTCCCTGCAGTTGGGAGAAAAAAGAAAAGTAATTCATAAACCGCCCCACACATACGTACACATTATATATACACATTTATAATTACACACAGTTTTTAGAAGTATTATCAGCAACACAAAATGTTTGTGAGCTTCATAGCAAAGCAAAGAAGCCTGATAGTAGCAAGATAGTAGTCACTGCACATTAGATAGCTGTGCTTCCCGACAGCCAGGACTACGACAGGAACTTTGTTCTGTACACAGATGGACTAGAAGCTTGTAAGAGGTTCCAAACAGTCATAATTAAGTTTCTCATAGAACTACTGGCTTGTGGTTTGAGCAGATTAAAATCTACAAAGAGAGGAGAAAGCACCACAGTTGACTGTGACCAGCTTAAATCATGTATTCGAACCCCTGCTCACGAAACACACTGTAGACCATCTGCCATCCTGGGCTGTTTGACAAAAACCAGTGGTTTCCAAATCCTTGGCAGCTTGGTGAAAACAAACTTTTATCTACAAAGAAAGATATGTTTAAGTCTGACTAGGTCAGTCAGAGAGAAGTCCCAAAATCTTCAGCTGTGGAGGTGGTGGTGTGAAATAAAATGGGTAAGTGGGTAAGTTACTATCTCAGAAAAGACAAGAGTCTCAGGCACTGAGACATGAAAATGAAAACTTAACAAGAAGACAAAGCTTTACATACCCTTTTTGACTTCCCAGAGACCTTATTGTGGAGTCTGCTGCAGTTGGCACTGATCTGGTAATTAACGCTTGTAATGGTTTTCCCATTTTGAAGAAGAGGATGGGCTTGTGCCAAGGTGATGACACAGATTCTGCAACAAGAAATATAATTCTTAATGCTGTAGTTGTGAGAAGCTGTGCTCTGTGGAGTGCTCTAAGCATCTCTGTGACCCTCTGCCTCTACTGGTGGACAGCATGGACATTATTTGGGCTCCTAGTCTAAAAATGCTGATACAACTGGCAGCTGTTTACTTTCCTTCTGAGAGCACAGCTGTCCTCCCTCTGGGGTGCAGCACTAAAGATGACTAGAGCTGACAGCCTAGCGTGAACCACAGAATGGGCACCTACTACCAGGCCCAAGGAGACAGGTCTGGGTGACAGCAAGGGGCCAAGGGGGGGCAGCCTGGAATACCATTTACTGAGCTGATGAACAACAACAGAGGCTAATTGTTGGCTCTCAACCAGGTATAAATTTTAGTTCCCAGTTTATAACACTCAGGTACAGCATCAAATCAGACTCAGTTTCTTCAGGGCGCCTTACCTGACATCTGCTGTACAGACTCAAAACTGCAAGCTGGCCTAGAGCAACCTCCCCCCCCCTTTACTTTGAGATACCAGACTGGTTCATCAAAAGCAGGACCCTTCTCTGTTAAATAGACTTTCAAATAAGCTACAGCTCTTCTATCTGTTGTTGTGCCCCATGCAAGCACACTTGGCTCATCTGGTTCATCTGTCTTCCGGCAGCTGAAAGAAGCTTTACTAGGGAAAAGTGACCTAGGGCCATGTGTCTCAGAACAGCTGAAGGCCCCAAGGGGCGAGGGTAGAGACGAACCCTGCCGTGATCAGGGCTTTATTAACCCGCTGCACTTTATCTCCCGCGTCACGCAACTGTCGAGCTTGAGAAAAGCCCAGCTGTGAGACTAGCCCTACCTTCATCCCCAGTTCGGACCCACGCTTAACGCACAAACACGGCAAGCCCAGACCCGGCTGATAAACGAGCAGAGACGGAGCGCTCCTACTGCGTAGGGAGAGTTTAAGACCTAGAGCGAGGGCCAGCCTTGGCAGACGGGCAGCCGCAGCAGACACCACGGCACAGAAACAGCTTCTCCTGTGGGTGCTACACCCGTACCCCTGCACTGCCGCATCCCCGCAAGGTCCTTCTGCGCGGCTGCCCGCAGGAGGGAGCCGGACCCTGGCGAATGCCTTCAGGATGCCCCGGCAGCTCAGGGCCACCGGGAAAGCGACCTCCGCCCCAGCCCGGGCTCTTCCTAGGGGAAGGGGTTTAAAGACAGGCACGGAGGGATAAGACTTGCACCCCTCTCCCAGAGAGATCCCGGCAGGGGCGGTGCTGGGGGGTTCCGCAACCAGCAAAGGGCCGCTGCCCCCCACACCCTGCCAAGTGGGGGCGGGATGGAGGCTGCCGGGCCGCGGGCTAATCCGGAGGTTTCCCCAGAGCCCGACGCCGGCGGGTCCAGGATGACAGCAGGAGAGGGGAGGGAAGGTGGCACCCCAGCACCCACCACCCGCCCGGACGCGGCACTCGCCTGTTGGAGTGCTGCAGCACGCAGAAGTCCTCGCACGGCCGCCCCTTCACGTCTGCAACAGGGCACAAGCATCAGACACCGCCCCGCCGCTGCCGAACCGGCCCCGGTCCCGGTCCGGCGGTACCTGGCTTGTACCAACGCGTGAAGTACCGCTCCGCGCCGCCCGGCGCCGCCGCCATGGCCACGCCGCCCGCCCAGCGCCGCCCCTGCTCACCTCAGCGGCGCGCCGGGATGACGGGATGGGGGCGGCCAGTCCCGCAACC
>VXBZ01009267.1:862387-885239 GCA_013399135.1 Heliornis fulica | reverse complement strand
GGCGCCCCACGCTGGGCGGAGCGAGTGGGGGAAGCAGTGCCCGCCCCCGCCCCGGTCATTGAAGGAGGAACGGGCCAAACCTCGGCACCTGGTTCAGTGGGTTTTATTGGCTCTAGCACACAGCAGCAACAGGTACAGCGATCCGCAGAGGCACCCAAACAGGTCTTTTAAATGCATTTTCATCTAATGGAAACATCTTGCTTGCGGAAAACCGGACCAACCCCAGCTTCCCACGGAGGAAACCCCACTGTGAATTACCAGGAGTCGTGGCTGTTCTCCACACGCACCACCCAGCCGGCTCCCCACCACCCCTCTGACCACAAAGGCACAGTGGCACCTGAAGTCCAGCCACACCACCCCCTGGACTCCAACTCCACGCCATGACTTCACACCAAAGCTCTTCCATACGAGTATGGGCCAAAGGCCTTAGGAAAACCATTGAAAAAAACTGGGATTCCAGACGTGTTTGCCTGTTTAGTGCTTGCACAGGTTGAACGAGGCAGGTGTAACAGCAGAGACAATTAAGGCCTGTGCCATAATTAAGGTAGAGTTACACAACACAGACACGTTACAAACCGCTGCAAAAAGATATGCACGAGAATAAAGGGCTGCTCAGAGGCTCTACCCCATCAAGTCTGCCAAAGCAGGAATATTTTCACTGCAAGTACATTCCAAAAGGTGCAGGTTCTAGTTTGCAAGGCTGAAAAAAAACAAACACCACCCCTAAACCAAACAACCATCTCCCCCCACCCCCCAAAAAACAAACCCCAAACAAACAAAAAAGCCCCAGACAAATAAACAGAAAGCCACACCCACAGCTTGTTGTCATCTTGCTGGTACAGACCTCCAGGTTAACTCTGTGGCCTCCTTGCTGCCTGTCAGGGACAGCTGTCCGCACAGACACTGCTCCAGCAAAGACTTCAGAGCCCAAAATGGGGGGATATGCTTCTGTTTGGCATACTGAGCCATTTCTGAACACAGGCTCTAAAGGCAAATTATTCTTTGCTTTGTTACATTAGCAGTGCGTTTTGAGATGCAGGTATTATTATGCCAGTTGATTACATCAAAAGCCAGCCAAGAACTGACTGAAACTTGAAGACTTAGCTCTGCAATTCAGTCATTGATCTTAAAAATCCATATGGGGCAGAGAAGCCCAGCTGCACCAGCAGTTATGAAACCACTACCAAAACAGATTCAAAGTGAATGGAGCTGGGACCCATCTGAGCCTCAAATCCCTTGTGACCAAAAGAGATGGAGTCCACATGACTACTCTAAAGGCTGAAGGTGGAAGTTAGAAAGTGCAAGATAGATGGGCTAAAGCCCACCAAGTCTACAACAGCTGACCAGACTGCTGCCAAGCACAGTGCCTAAGACCAACAAAATCCACTAGGATGCAGATCAGAGCTTTAATTAGAGGTTTGAAGGGAAGGGCAGGGGCATGTGAAGCCACACTGAGGTTTTTTGCCCAGGAATGCACCTTGCTCACAAGGAGCAATGCAGGAGCACAAACTGAAGCACTACAGCTCCAGGGGTGACCAGCACCATTACCCCCAGCAAAGGCGAGACTCATTTAAACCAGCCAGGGTCAAGTCAGATGTGCTCCAAAGGTTGGCATGTCCAACTGCAGCAGAGGGGCAGCAGGAAGAGATTTCCAAAGGAAAAAACAGCTGCTGAGATCTGGAATGAGGTGGAACTGCTGACAGGACACAATATGGGAAAATGCAGTAGTTAAAAAAAGAAGTCAGTTTTGACAGGTTGTAGGTCTATGTTGTGGTGAGGTTTCCTAAAGAAAGCAGCAACATGCACACACTAGCGGCTTACGAGCTTCCAATGAGCCAAAGATTCTGGTATTCAATTAAAGGAAAGATAAACTAGGATTTAGTGACAATAAAGGCAGGAAATGATCATAGCACTGGTAAGGGCAGTGCTGTAAGAATTTAGATGATTTGAAAAAAATAAATACAAGTTACTGTTAAGAGACATTTCAAAAGAACAAAGCTTAAAAGTATAACTGATACAGAAGGGGTAAATACATATCCATTTGTCACCACACACCAAAGAGCACAGGATGTGTCATCAAGATGATATGAAAATGTAGCAGAAAGCTCTTGTACCGTGACATGACTCTTCTGCACCTCAAGCTGAACTCCACCAGCAGCCGGCTTTTGTTCAGAGCTGTGTTTCTAGCAAAAGGCCAAAGGCTTAATCAAAACACGACAGAGTAAGAGGAACACAAAATGTGAAGTGCTTGATGAAGGGAAGGAATGTACCTACCAAGTGTTCTGTCAGCATTCTTGTCAGAGATACAAGCCCAGCACCAGAGTACTTTCTGCTGATGGAAAGTAAGTCAGGGAGAACAAAAAGGGCTCCTAAGAGAAGGCTTTTCTTCTCTCCTAACAACTGCTGCCCAGCAAAGACAGACAGGTTTACTATACATGCACAGACCTGGGGGTGCTGGTAAGACCCCAGCACTGGATGAGCTGAGCTCAAGTACACCTTTCTCTAGCCCCTGACTTGAAAGGGGGTAAGGAACAGGATAACATCACTGTGGGGAGAGGATCAAATCTCAGTTAACCCGAGGAAAGACTGAAGTAGGAAAAACTAATACTCCACTGGCTGCAGAAGCTTCTGTCAACCCCCAATTCTTAGCTAGTAAAGAACCCTGAAATACAAACCTCTCTATTCATTCCAGACACCCATTTTCCAAGGTGACAGAGCAGTTCTGGCTTTCATTTTATGACAGACCAACACAGGTCAGACTGTTTGAACCTGTCAGACATGGTACTACCAAACCCTTTTACTTTCTCAAGCTTTGTATTTGGATAATGATTTGAAGCAGTGAAAAAGCTAAATTAGAAAGAAATTCTTATCAGTTTATTTCTGGGACTTTTAAAGCTATCTAGTTTCAGTAACATAATTCTGTTACTCATTATATAAAAGTTCTCCAATATTTGACCTTACCTGCAAATGCAGATTTGTTTTGCCATTGCCTTTTCTATCCTTTCTTCATTTACTTTCATAGGTGGTTAAAGTATTAAGTCTGTAAAAGCTCGAACTTACATATACACTTATGATTATCCTTAACAAGCTGCTTTCCTATACATGTTGTCGAAGAAATTCTGCTGTTCCTGGTTCCTTAGCTTTAGTTGTTGCAGGGCATGTAACATACAGTTATGGTGTGCAACCACAGCGAATCAGCTGCAGTCAGCTCTCCTACTCTGCTCATTTCCCAAAGTAAAGCAACACTCAAGAAAGGTGGTGTAGTAAATGACTGTTTGTCTTAGCCTGTAGCACTCCTCCCCTCAAGATGGAACAGACATTAACACACCGTTGCCATTTCAGGCAGCATAGGAGGGGATTCAACACTACTTTTAAACTCTTCAATAGAGTTCACATACTCTGGAGCTAGAGCTATGCTTTTAAAGCTGTATTTTTGCTGCTGATTTGAGAACTCATTGAAGAGGAACTCACATCAGAAAGGATGAAACAGGTAAAATATTTGGTGCAAGCACTTAAAACAGTATTTCAAAATAATTTGTTTGGAGTAGAAACCAACTGGAATAAGACACAATAAGATACAAGCTCTCTTAAAAGAGGAGCTGCCTCAAAAAGGATGGAGTAGTTTCATCTGCCACTCCATGTATACTAGGTGGATGCAGAAGAGTTTCTACTAATATGAGCACATGCTAAACCCATTACAAGTCTCTTCCTGATTTTACACTGCTCACTGTGTGCTATATCCACCAATTTTGACTGTACTAAAATAAAAGCCACTGTCATTTTTTGTTTTTTTTAACAAAACCATTGAAGTAAAAAAAAAAATCCATGTTACATACAATTACGTGCAGTAAATAAACTTACTAAAAAACCCAAACCAACCCCTAACCCCCAGGCAATCCTCCTGTAAGAGATTTGGCACTTTCACCATGTTTTACCAAGTACAATTTTCCGCAGTACCATATACAATGCTAAATCCTAAGCAGAAAAAAAACCAAACCACCTTACAGTGTTTGCTTCTACCAAGGGGAGAAGGAAAGGAGGGACACAACAATGAAGCACACCAATAAAAATACCTAGTCTACAAACGTACCTCTCCATTAGGGAACTGAACAGAGAAAACCCACCACTAATAATTTAAACATCCAGCTCTTCCTGGCAACCGGGATTACAGGTTTATGCTGAACACAATCTTATGTTCAAATACGGAGATGAGCAGCATTATCCCAAAACCCAACAGAATCCCAGCGTTCTGTAACAGGAAGTATCCCCAGCGGCTACATCCATGATCACTGGCGTCATTGTGGAGCATTTCAGGCACCTAAACAAACAAGAAAGTGTTAAACACCTTCAAAATGAAGTTACTTGAAACCCAGTTCTTCAGCTAAGCATCAGCCTCACTCCTCTAGTCTTCCCTGTTGGCTGCATTATTACCACTTCTGGATTTAGGTGTCACTCAACAGAAACATCATCATCAGAGTCTTACTTTCATATTTAGAGAGCCTGTAATGTTCTAATTACTATTTTCATTATAATTATGCTGATGCCTTAATTATACCCCGAGTAAATGGCTGGCTTATTTACCAACTGATTTAATCAAACCACACCAAGAATTTTATTCTTAAGGGGTTTAAGCTTTCAAACACATCTACGAAATACTTTGTAATTCTGGTACTTCTAGGTACAGAATAGTTTTTCGTGCAATTCTGTCTTCATTCCGAGAAGTAGTAATGACTTAATACAACAGCCAAAGCATTGTTTTGGGGATGCCAATACTGTGCAACTTGGTCTTTCTGGCTACCTGCTACGCTAGCTGCTGTCAGAAGCTAACTTGTTACTCAACTTCTGCTGTTCCCTGCCTCTGCTTAAGAGCAAGAGAAACTATTTCCTACAGTCAGCTAAACACACAAAAGCAGTCTTCCACCTGAAGATTTAACTGAGCACCCACCCCACGTGCTCATCAGTGCCTACAAGCACAGAAAAAGTTAACTGAGAAGAGACTGAAGAATTTATTCTGAGATCAAAATACGGTTAGCATTAGTTCTTAAACTACGTTAGATAAACTCAGGTAGGTCAAGCCACTTACCATATCCACAAGAGCCACATACATGAACAAGCCAGCTGTAAGTGCAAATATCCACATGGAAACATTGTCTGCGTAATGACCGATGAGAATCCCAGTCACCATGCCCAGGTAGGCCAGCATTGCTGAGAGAGCATTATAGAGCACAGCTTGCTTGACAGTCATACCGGCTTTCAGAAGGACAGCGAAATCTCCTACAACGGGGAGAAAAGAACTCAAAAGCTGTCATCATCGGGTAACTACTGCAGCATTCCTAAATTCTCCTCTTAGGAGATTACAGAACTATTTTTATGCTGTAATCTGCCTTTATTACCTTTTTTAAAATAAATAATAAAAAAAAAAAACAGTGGGTCCAGAAAATTAAAGAGCGCACGTGAAAAGCATACAAGCAAATGACAATTTTATAACCTTAACGTCTTGGGATAGTTGAAGAAGCAGCTTTAACTGTTATTTGCATTTAAACCAATGCTGTAAACTATACAGTACCTGATATGCATATGCATCCTAGAGAAGCTTCTAAAATAAAACATTCTCATTTAACTGCCTCAAAGAAACAGTGATGATTCTTGTAACTGCTCTTTGTATTCTAGGTCGTGCTTTTTCATTACTTTAAAAATAATTAATTTCTGTAAGTGATTCTTAACACTGCGGTATTTTCTTCAAGGTAAGACTGCCAACCAGAAACATGTTTTCTGTGATGCAGAACAGAATTTTTTATTTTTTGTTTAAATTAGATCTAAACCAGGTAAAATAATGTAAGCTTATTATTTGGAAATAGAATGGATTCTATATGGAAACACAGTTATCTCCAGTTAAAGTAAACCAAAACAATCTTCAAAGCTGAGTAATTTGTTACAACAGCTTTCCCCGTGAGATACTGCAATTAAGAGGAACTTGTATGTTATATACATGGCTTAGCATTGGCAACAGAATGATCCAATTATATCCCCAGCCAACTTTAGCTAGTCCCGTTTGCTTCACTACTCCTGTGCCATCATGTCCTCTGTGAAAGAAGGTTTTCTGTGCTGGTTAAAGCAGCAAGATTTAAAATATTTTTCTTCTTCCTTAAAAAACCAACACTATATTTAAATCATTTAGATTCGTAACAGTAATTTATTCTGTGTATTTGTAGTAACATTCAGTGCATGTAATTAATACAAGTTCCATGCTACCTTTGGAATTTCTATCAAGATAAACAAGACTCAACTCTTTCATGTCATAAAATCAGGTATGTTTTCTCTATAATAAAGCATTTATGTATAAAATTATTGTGCAAATATATCAAATGGATACACATGCTGCTATACAAGCTCCATTAAATTATTCTGAACATTCTATGTTCTAAGGGAATTAAATCTTTAAGAAGTGCAGACTGTTCTTTCCTCATTCTGTAGGCCACGTATGAGTGTGGCCATGACAGCCAGGAAAGAAGCAGCAGTTGCACATTCAAATTATTTGGGAATTGAAAAGCTCAGCTTTGTTCCAAGTTAAACCAAGCTGTTACACCCTGTTCTCTCGAGCTTCCCTGCAAGAGGGCCAAATACTAAACTTAGAATGTAAGACACGTGTGCTCCCCTGAGAAGTTACAGCCATGAATTTAAAATCGCTTGAGCTTGAAAGAAACTATTTCTAGGAAAGGCTTTTAAGTAGTTCCAAGTTTAATTTAGACCTTTAGTTCTTTGCAAGATTTCATGAAAAAGCACCAAATGTTATGCAAAAAAAGAGTTCAACTAATTTGAACCCTCCTATTAACAGCACAAACACAAGAATAAAATTCATCAGTGATTTGAGAAGAGAAAGTTGTGACATGCATTCTCCTGCAACTCACAATTTATGTTGCTAAGGAGAAAAAAGCCATATAACTGAACTATACTGAGTTCAAGTTGTAGACAAAGTCTTAAACAAAGTAACAAATACTTAGAATTTTTAAAGGAGGATTGAACTTAAAGACTCTATTATTTCAAGTATCCTTGAGTAGACAACAGCCTAACACATATGAAATCCAATCAAGTTTTACTGTGCCACAGAATAAAATAATTTAGTTTTCTGAAGTTCACCTATAAAGTACCTCTACAGGCAGTACATGGAAATATTAGGGTCTTACCTAGCTCATGAGGTAATTCATGACAAAATACAGCCACAGAAGTACTTAAGCCACTAGATAAACCTTCGGTAAAGGCTGCTCCTATAAAGAGACAGGAAAAAAAAAAGTTACTGCATGTTCAGACATCAAGTATGGAAGCACTGTTGAATATGCTTGTATCGGATTAGAACATACTAGTTTCACTCAAGTTCTTCTTATGCTTGTGGAAGCATTTAAGCTTTAACTGAACCGTATACCGTACATCAGTTTCAAAGCCAGAAGCAACATACAGTCCTTCAATTAGTTTAAGCAGACCAAATTTCACACTCTTACTTTGGAACTAAGCCCAAAACCTTAGAACAGCACAGCCCTCCCAATAAAACGCAACAAACAAATGATGTCAGAAAAGACACTTTTTTAAAAATACAAAGGGAAGAAGGCAGCTCAGCTGCCTCTGGGAGTTAGGCAGCACAAAAAGGGAAGCCAGGTCAGCAGTAACAGTGGCTACATGGTCATGTGAAACCAGCAGTGAAGACTGAGTTCTAGGCAGCTCGCACACAAGGAAACTATCATGCTTTAAGTGGAAGAGGAAACCCAGAAAAACCCCTCCAACATTCCTCATCTTTCTTGCTTTCTCAACTCCTGTTGCTTGCTACTTTTCTCATTTGACAGCAGCTGAGGAAGCAGCACACAGCAGAGCTGAACCACAGCTCTCACAGCATGGGAAGTCCCCAGCTGCATGGAGACACTCGTGGAGGGGTGCAGCAGAACCACGTCGGCTTCCTCTTCAGCCGCTCCCAAGGTGATGCCTGGAAGCAGGAGGCTGTGTCACGGCAGTTGGCATGTAAGGGCCCCAGGAGTACTGCTCGCAGAGAAAAGCTACAATGGCAACAAGACCACAGGAAAATCTTTCTGTTGGGGTCACCAACCCCAGTACGCTAGTGGCCTCCACCCAGATAAAGTTCTTGAGGATGGACCCTGTTAGCCACATCTTCATCTGCAAAAACTGACGGATGTTCCTCCCTGCAGTGACAGCAACAACCACCCTACATCTGGGGTGCATGCTGTAGCACCCAGTGAAGATGTAGGAAGTAGTGAGCAGACATCTTTGGATGAGGGATAATAAGCAGGTGATTGTAGAGCCTGTTCTGAAGGCCCTCTCAGAGGCAGAAGTCCAAGCCTCTTCAGACTACAGAGGAAGGCAGGACCAGATCAGCACTGAACAGGAAACAGGGACTCCAAAATGGGTACAATTCTGTCCCCACTTGCAGCTGCTAATCCAAAAAACACGGTTGTGACCCTGGCAGCAATGATGGCGAGTTCTCCCCAGCCCAGAACATTTGTTCAGCACATGAAATCAGAGACAGCAACACAAAGATTTTTAGTGATGGGCAATTCTCATCCATGCAGGGCACAGACAGACCTGAGTCTGTGTGCCCAGAGCCTGCCTTGATGGTGCTGTGGGGACACCACCAAAGCCCACTGAGTCCATCATGGATAGATACAGACAGATAGATAGATTTCTGCCTAGAAAAGACAAAATACAAGCCACTTTATTTACATAAAGGAATTCCTTGACTGCACAGAGCTCCACAATAAAACTATTTATAAACAGATTTCCTTGGTCCCCTGGCCAAGATCACAGTAATACTAGAAATGGTTACAGGTGACCTAACCAATAAGAGGTGGTGGATAAAGGTACCTGTGAACAACCATGCAAGACATCACCATTCACACTGGAGTTTTTAGCTGTGAATCTAACAGTACTGGGTACACCATCCCGGAAGTTCTTTAACTGTGTCTGAAACAGTTTCCCAATAAAGATGGCAGAAGAGCCAGCCAGGGTTAGAGTTCTACTTGACCCACTGCTCACAAACAAGGAAGATCTGATGGCAAGTACATCAAACAATGGCATGTTGAGTTCCAGTAAGCATGAGGTTAACCAAGTTCAGGATACAGGAGAAGGACAGGAAAGGAAGAAGCAAAATCAGGACTCCGCATTTTACTGAGGAACACTGACTTATTTAAGGAATT
Source organism: Heliornis fulica (assembly GCA_013399135.1). NCBI lineage: Eukaryota > Metazoa > Chordata > Aves > Gruiformes > Heliornithidae > Heliornis > Heliornis fulica. The sequence continues at coordinate 876,042 of VXBZ01009267.1, read as the reverse complement.
GCAGGCAAGAATATCCTGGGACTCAGACAAAGGGGGGAAAGTGCTCAGAGGAGGTGGCCGATTTGTAAAACGTACTTAAAGAGTGCGGCAATGAACTACTCTGTGCAGGAATACCAGGACTTCCAACAGAGGATGTTCCTCACTACACAGTGTCATAATGAATTAAGACTCAAAAAGGAAGCACACAAATAGAAAGAAAGATTGATGACAAAGAAGATAAAAGCAGTGGAACAAAAAGGAGGGAAACCAAAACTCAGCTGGAGCTATGACTAAAAAAGACACCAAGGATAACAAGAAACAGCTCTACCAGAACACTAGTTGAGAAACAAAGCTCTGGAAAAACCTGGGCCTGTTGATAGATGGGTAAGGGAACCAAGCCATAGACATAAAAAGAGGGTGAAGCACCAGCACCACCTTCATCTTGGTCTTCATCCACAAAGCCAGATCCCAGCACCATTCCAGAAAGAAAGGGACATCGAACAGCAGAGAAACAGCAGTTTACAGATACTTAGAAAAAAATGGAAACACCCAGATGCATCCCAGAATGTGACTCACTCAAGGGTGCCAACAGAGTCAATTGATGCAACTGCAAGGCTGCAGTCTACCATATGGAAAACCATGGCTACATAAAGGGGACCTCTGGGATAAGGATAACATTGTTCCCATCTTTCAGAAAGGCAAAGAACAGGGCCCAGGGAACAGTCAGCCTCACCTCAGTTCCTAGAAAGATCACACTGAATGTCCTCTGTACTTTCACTGTCCGCAAGTTGTCGTAAGGAAGGTTTACATTGGATATTGGGAGAAAAGAAACTTCACCAAAAGGGCTGGGAATAGATTAATGGTCAGACTCAATCTTAAAGGTCCTTTCTAACCTACATGATTTATTTGATGATCTGCGTGAAAGAGACTGCACCACCAGCAAATCTGCAGGTGACACTGAGTTGAGGGGTGGAGGATAGGGAAGGGCAGAGCTGACACATCAAGCACTAGAGCTTTAGATGAGAAAGACCACAGTAAATTTCAAGACTAAGCCAAGAGAAATCTTACAAAGTTCAAAGAGGAAAAGTGAGAGAAGTTCTGCACAAGAGGAGGAAGAGCCCCATGCATCATGCACAAGTTAGGAAACAACGGGTTCAAAGAGCAGCCTTCCCTGAGAGGCTGTGAGGATTACGACCGACGGGTTTGGTATGAGCCAACAGTGGTTCTCACTGCAAACGCAGTGAGCCAGAAACTGAGCGATCTTCAAGAGAAGCAAGGCAAGCAAATTAAGTTCTTGCACTCCTCTGCTAAGCACTGGTAAGGCTGTTGCTGGGACTCCAGGTCCCCTTTTGGGTGTGCCATTTCAAGGTGGATATGAATACTGCCCAACAGAAGCTGTCAAGATGATCAGAGGCTTACAGCACAAGGCTTAAAAGCTTGAGGAAGACAGGTGCATTTAACCTCTCTCTCCACTAGACTAAGGGGTGGTCTAACAGTGTCTTGTAAGCACTTTTACTGCAGTCAAATGTATGAAGGACCCTAACTCTTCAAAGTAGTGACAGATGAGACAACAGGGGGAGAGGCTGCAAGTCACAACTTGGGAGCTTCGGGCTCTCCTTAAGAGACAGCAGTGCAACACTAGATCAGGTCAGCCATACACAGCAAAGTCTCCCCATCTGTGGAGGTTTTTATAGCTTGGCTGTGCAGAGCCACAACTGACCCAATCCTGTGTCCCAAGAGCTGTTTCAAGTAGAGGATTCAACTAGATGACCTCTAAAAGTCACCTATTTCCGTGATTATTTGTGAAATCTAATTCAGAGATGCACAGGGTGCAAGATGAAAACTATTCTGACTTGAGTCCTCAGCAGAAGGGTTTTCCACTGCACCTCCAACACATCCAGTGATATGAGTCTACATGGTAATTAACAGGTAAGTGACAGGAGTTACTGCTACTTGACTAGCAAGAGAGGTTATTAGTGAGCACTATCCATCTCTTATATGTATAAGTCTGTTTCCCCCACCTCCAAACACTGCTTTATAGCTTTGGAGTCAGATTCTGAGACACAGACAGGAGAGCTACAATTATTTCCTACTAAGACAAGAAAATTCATCAGTATTCAATCAGGCTTCGGTTTCTGAGGTGACTAGATAAGCAAAGGCAGGCAGACTGTAATTACCTTCTCCCATTCTGGCATCCTCAATAATCTACAAGTTCTTCTACACAACGTTTTCCCAGCCTTACCATTTATGAGAGGAAAACTAAAAATACAAGAATCCAGCTTGATCACACATGGTAAGGCTAATTTTTGGAGCACAAAGGCAAGCCAAACAAAACCTGACTGCTTTGCAAAGTACCTTGCTGGCTGATATGGCTGTACACTGTACGAGACATAGCAGCCAGACTACGGGCTTAAACAACAGGAACATCTTTGTACGTTTCGCTGCTAAGAAGTCTCAAAACATTAACAAACTGAAGACTGTGTGAATATATCTGATATATCCGGTATCATCCCCTCTCAGGAAGTGGATTTAATATTGTCACAGTCTTAAAGTTTTGAGAGAAATAATGTCTTAGAGCTAAAGAAAAATAACATATACTCACAACTAGTGTAAAAAGAGTGTTCTGCAATTCAGTTACTTAGTTGCAGTTACACAGGAAGGTCCCAATTGCAGAAGATCATTTTGTACAAATTAGTCAGATGTAACTGTTCCATGCTTTAATAGACTGTTAAATTTTATTCCTACATAATTAGCACAACAGATGCGAGGAAAAAAGCAACTGACAGGAGTTCAGAACAACAAATTGCATGAAATGAACTTAAGGGAACGGTTTTTCTGGCTCAAGCCATCTTCACCGAGACATTCACATCTTCATCTGAGCACAGGTAAAATGCTATACAAGTAGTATTGGCATTTTCACAGTATCAGATCAGTGTTTATTTATAATACTTATGAGCATGTCCAGAACTGAAGGAAATCCACATTTCCATCAGCCTGAACAAGCCACACACAGCAGGACTTCTAAAAGCTATTGCTCTCACTTGTTAAACAAGCCTTTATTAGCCTTCCCCATACTTTTCCCTTTATAACTACAAAGTCATAGCCCCTTCCCAAATCTCCCTAACGCTAAGAGGTAATTGATTCTGCATGTCATTTTTATGCAAATCCTCCTTCTACCCCATTTTCACTACTGATCTGCTCATAAATTCAAATTCCGTGCTTTAATTTTCATCAAAAATGAGATCAGAAGGTTTTCACATTATACCCTGAATTGACTGAACCTGAACAACTGCAAATACTGCAGTGAGAAAGTAGTCATTATTGAGTTTTCTCCTCAAACAAGAATGAACTTGTTTCTACAATAAAATTTACAGAAAGACTGATACTGCTGAACTGAGCCCAGTATGCTATACAAGCTGGAAATGAATCCAATACCTGTAAAGATTAGTTTGAAGTACTGAAGTCAAGATTATGAAAGTCTGGTATCAGAACTGAGGATTATTGATTTGACTTCACCTTCTCTAACTTACTTTAGCCTTTTAAATTTGAGCACCTGGGAGTCTAGCTCTCCTTGCAGAAAAGGATGAGGGAGTTCCCAAACCTGACCTCCCAGCCAGAAGTCCAAACCATAATATTCAATCTGTTATAGATAAAGAAATATTTTTCACTGAAGTACTGTCAAAAAAAGAAGCCTGGACTACAAGATGGAAGGAAAAAAATAGGGGCATGAAAAAAAACAGAGTAAGATGACAAGCATTCTGATTACATGTAAAAATAACTCAGTTTAAGTAAAACACAGAAGTGTTACGTTTAATTTTAAATGATTTTGAGTAAGTATGTTGAAGAAAAATTAATCTTAATCCTTTTCCAAGAAGAGAGACTGAGCCTGTTTTGAGACCAAGAACAGCACCCTGAGCACATGAAGCTCTCTCTCCTTATGCTACACTCCTTCAATCGATACACTCTTAATCCAAATACCTGAATAAACACAACATATAGTGAGGCTTTAGTGGTATCTTCTCTGTGAATCATATTTCTGAGATGTAATAGCTGACTAACATCCTAGTAATGCCCTAATCACATACTCCTAGGACACAAAAAGCAGCACAGACCTTCTCTGGAAGGTTAACACAAGCACAGAAGAACAGCAATACTGCACGCTCAGTAAGTTTGCAGATGACACCAAATTGGGTGGGAGTGTCGATCTGCTGGAGGGTAGGAAGGCCCTGCAGAGGGATCTGGACAGGCTGGATTGTTGGGCTGGGACCAACAGTATGATGTTCAACAAGGCCAAATGCCAGGTCCTGCACTTTGGTCGCAACAACCCCAGGCAACAGGCTTGGGCAGGAGTGGCTGGAGAGCAGCCTGGTGGAAAGGGACCTGGGGGTGTTGGTTGACAGCCGCCTAAACATGAGCCAGCAGTGTGCCCAGGTGGCCAAGAGGGCCAATGGCATCCTGGCCTGTATCAGGAATGGTGTGGCCAGCAGGACCAGGGAGGTGATTATCCCCCTGTATTTGGCACTGGTGAGGCCTCACCTCGAGTACTGTGTTCACTTTTGGGCCCCTCTCTTCAAGAAGGATGTTGAGGTGCTGGAGCGTGTCCAGAGAGGGCAACGAGGATNCTCTTCTCCGCAGTAACAGGCGACAGAACTCGAGGTAATGGCCTCAAGCTGCGCCAGGGAAAATTTAGGTTAGATATTAGGAAGAACTTCTTTACTGAGTCATCAAGCATTGGAACGGTCTACCCAGGGAGGTGGTTGAGTCCCCATCTCTTGAGGTGTTTAAAAGACGGGTAGATGCAGTGCTTGAGGATATGGTCTAAGGGTAGACTTGGTGGCGGTAGGTTAATGGTTGGACTGGATGATCTTAGGGGTCTTTTCCAACCTTAACAATTCTATGATTCTTAAGAAGAAGATGGTAAGATCTGAGAACCTGAATGTGACAGGACTTCTGTGAAAAGCACCTCAGAACACAAAGCCTTGGGCCAAGCTTGTTTTACAGTACAAATAAACATATGGCCACCTCCCACAGCACAATCATCACACATCTATACTGCCTAATCCATTTGGATAAGTTTCAGGCTGAAGCAGACTGAAACCAGATTTCAGTACTCTGGGGAAGCTGGCACATGATGCACAACCAGGGCCCAGTACAGGCAAAGCTTATGTGCAAAGTATAGAACCTGACCTTATCACGTAACAAGTGGAAGAGAAAAAGAAATAAAGCAGCCAATTATGTCAGTGGCCTGACCGAGGTGGAAAAAACTAGTTACTTTATGTTTGACCAAAATGACAATCTTACCTCAAAAAAATTTTGAAAACCAGCTGCTAAATACTTGCAGGCACTGAAATACAAAGTCAGCTCTAAATCCTAACTATTAAAAAGCCTAGGTTTTGGTTTGAAATAATCTTAGCTTTAACTTTGTCAAACGTAGGAAAATGAGCAAAGTTTACAGATTTCTAAAAGAAATACATCTGTAAGCACATAATTTGTTTTATCATCACTTATCTTCAGGTTGTCAAAGCTAGAGGATTTCTCTAATTCACTCAGAGCTACTGTCAAAGTTCAGGCTTCAAATGTCTCAGTGATGACATTATAGGCCTCATTAATGTCTATAAATATGTAAAGGGTGAGTGTCAGGAGGATGGAGCCAGGCTCTTCTCAGCAATGGCCAGTGATAGGACAAGGGGCAATGGGTCCAAGCTGGAACACACAGGAAGTTCCATGGGAATGTAAGGAAAAACCTTTTCACTGTGAGGGTGACAGAGCACTGGAACAGGCTGCCCAGAGAGGTTGTGGAGTCTCCTTCTCTGGAGACATTCAAGACCAATCTGGACATGTTCCTGTGTGATCTAATCTAGGTGATCCTGCTCAGGCAGGGGGGTTGGACTAGATGATCTTTCAAGGTCCCTTCCAACTCCTGACATTCTGTGATTCAAAGATCCACCATTAATTACTTATGCTCCTGATAATGAGGTGAGTGAAAGGAAGACAACTTTGCTGTCCTCACACATAACGAAGCCGCAGTGCCCAAGCTAACACTTACCAATTGCTAGTCCATCGCTGAAGTTGTGTAGTCCGTCCCCCATAATCACCATCCATGCCAGAGTTGCTATCCCTGCATCCTTCAGTTCTTCACGTGAGTAGCGCTGACTGTGACTGTGGGGATGATGATTCTGATGATGATGGTGATGAAGAATATGATGGTAGTCGTGGTGATGATGACTAAGATGATCTGTCTGCCCCAGGGTATCATGTAAGTGAGAATGACATTTGTTTCTACAGCCCCTGGATACGTATTCATTGTCATTCTCTTCTTGATGAGGATGAGCTATCATCACCTCTTCCTCTTCTTGTACAGCTGGCTGCTGAGAAATGAAGGGTGACGGATCTTGAGAGTCTGTTCCTAGATAGCCCTCAGGCCCTGTTACAAAAACCCAGAGTACAAATATTATGCATTTTTAAAATCACCCAGAAGGCAAAGACACAACCTGAACAAGTGATACAGGGAAGATGAAACTAGTAAGTCTCAAAGTTGAGACCGATACCCAGCTTCTTATAGCAGGTTTTTTCCCCCCAAGGATTTCCACAACTTAATTTTCCTTAAGTAGGTTTCTGATATAATTAGCAATAGCTCAAAACAAGAAAAACTTTTAGTTTCATCCCCTACTACTGAAGGGGTCTCTATATATGTCCACAAACGCCACCTAAAAGGTAAAAAAAGCTTTAAATTTAAGACCCAGTGCAATTTAAACACAAAAGTGTAAGGCTCTATGTCCCAGTTCCACAGCATACAGGCTGTTGGTTCAACTGCTTCAGAAAGACAAGCGTCTGGAAAGCATATGCCATTTATTCATCTTAGGGATAAGGAAGAAGAATGCAGAAGAGGATTACATTACAGAATTATCTGTGAAGTCCTGTGCTTCAAACTTAAGCTCCTGAATTTATATGAACACATGAAGAATAAGCACTCAAAAAAATAATTACAGACCATAACACATGGTCTTCATAAACATCAGTGGCACACTAAGGTTTATTATTTTAACCAAGTCCTGAAGCTTGCTAAGTTCCCATGCAATTAAGTGAACACTTTTTTCTGCATTACCAACAACTCTCATCAGATAAAAAATTACTCTGAAAAACTGAACACCACTTTTAACTACAAGAGCTAACAAGTATCTAGTGAAGTGTGTTTTGACTGACAGCTGGATCCTTGGAACATGACCACCTGAAGTCAAAAACACTTAACTAACTTCTACAATTTTATATTACCAACATATTAATAAATACCCAAACTAACAAAATCCAGACTTAAGATACACAGAAATGTAAATAACGATCACATACAACATCCAACAGTATGAAGAGAAGCAAAGAATCCAGCTGTGCTTGCAACAGACACAGCCAGTAGTGCTTCACAGAACAACTTTGACTTCTGCTGTTAAATTCAGACGCAAAAGGCTTAAAGTTTGAGAACCGCAAAATCATTTCTTCTGACCTATCGATCCTTTTTAAAGGAAAGTGGCAAACAGAGCTAGCCCACTACATATCAGTGTATGGAGAGGATTTGTTCTGAGAAGAATCCAAGTAGGGAGGGCTACAATCTATTGTAAGAAGCAGATCTATAAGTTGTCATCAACTAGGTGTTTAATTTTAAACAGTGCTTCCACAAAACAACAATTGTGAAGTATTACTGAGACTTACGATCATCTGTATCTAACTTATCTTCATTTGCTGAAAACTTCTTACTTTCTCCATCATCTTCGGCTTTTTTCTTATTTCAAAAAACAATAAAACTGTAGTTAGGAATATTTAACATTTTTCAGGACATACATGAGCAACATTATATTCACAACATTTAATACAGTAAGATGAAAATAAGATTCCCCAGCCTCCATAGAAGGGAAAACAAAAACCACAAACTCACACTCAAATACCCACGTTTTTGCATGAAGAACAAGCAGAGGAGTTAATCTGAGACACAAAACACATCAAATGCTAGTAAAAATTTCCACTTTTTCCATTGTAACATCAGTATAATGCTTTTAGTGCACTAAAGGAAAATCAAATATAATCTTCAATCACTGCTCACTAATTGCTCACTAATATCTGTAACACAGCAATTTACCATCAGGAACTCAAAATCTAGGAGGACATCATTAGCCTAACATGAAATCTATTTAACCAGTGGCTGAGGCCACAGAAAGTACTCGCTCTCCTTAGAAATCTTCAAGTGCCCTCCCCCCAAAGGAGGGCAATAACTGTACGAGGCTATCTTACTTCATCCAGCATGAGATTAATAAAAGCAGTTCAGATAGCTCTGAAATTGCCTCGAGATGTTAGAAGGAAGTTAGTAGTGAACAGTAGTGAAATCACTCTGTTAAAATGAAGGGCGAAACTGGGTGTTTGCTCATTAAACAATCTGCTGTGGTTCAAGCCTGTGTCTGGTTAAGGAAATAGCTCGAAGCTCTATCATAAGAGGACCACACAAAAAAGTTATCACGCAATTTAGAAGCATGTGTCACCAATACAAATGAAATTATAACTCCAATCAAGTCAGCAATCACTATGGTATCAAGACAGACATATGACACTCAAAAGTTTTTACAAGTGTATTCAGAAATGATCAAGCAATAAAATACAGCTTCAAAGTAATTGTTTCTCTACCTTTTTCTTCTTGTCTTTAAACTGCTTTATTAATGTGATCAAATGCTCCACTAGAAACATGAAATACAAGCCTCCAAGTGCCGTAAGCCCCTTCCATGTAGAATCCAGGTAAGCACTCTCCTCTACGCTTTGAAAAACAAGATGTTTTAACATAGGCCCTTTGTTTTGTTCGAGCAGAGGTTTTTCGTGATGATGGTGATGGTTTCCATGAGACTAAGGAGAGAATCAAATGGAGAAATACAATATATTTAAGACTGACAACAAGGAAGCACTCTTCAGACTCTTCCCCTCAAGTCTAGAGTCAAGTCTTAATGATTATACTGCCGTAAATGCTCTGGCTGTAAGTGCTTGAGCTTTATAAAGAAATGTGCTGACAGGAAGAAACACTGCAAGGACAGGATCAGGCCTGGTATTCATCTTTTCACTGCAACTACGTGCATACTGCTCAATACAAGACATACAACTGCCCCCACAAAAACTCCTGACACCATCAAGCAAACTACATTTTAAGTAGCAGTCATAGCCAGCACAAAAATTCCTTTTCCACCTAAGACAGCTCATAGACATGAAAAGTGTTTTTTCTACAAAGAATTTCACAGTAATTTCATTTTTAAAGGAAGTCTGACATTCATCCCCCTCCTACTGGCTACTGATATGTTCAGAGTCAAAAAACTCCTAGGATACCTCACCCACATACATTTAGATTTATGTAACTTCTCACAGCAGATGCAAAATTAATTGAAAGAAAAAAAAAGAATAACACTGTGAAATACAGACGGGGCTCGGAAAATACCACGGGATCATTTTTATCCATCTTATCTGAAATCAAGGTAGGGGGGAATCAGAGCAAGGGGAATGTTCAAGAGCTTCAAGAAAGGTGGAAATTTAGTAATCATACTCTAATTTTATTGTCCATACTACATAGTAGCAATAGGTACCTCCAAAGTCTATCAAGTATTGCTTTCCCAGGACTTTGGAAATACTTGATTCTGATAAAAAAATTACAATAAACAACCAATCAACATTAAGTGCCTGACAACAGAAAATTGGACATTATATATTCGACATTTAAAGCACACAGTGAACAGTTATCAATAAAGTTCACTGAAGTGGAAAAAATAAAGAGGCAGTATTACAGTAAATGACTAATAAGTTAGTAATTTAGGCGAAGTTCTTGCTTGTAAGGAACAATGAGTTATTTGGCAGCACATATGACTAAGAACATTGATTGATGGGTAATGGTGTGAGGTTCTTACTACTGTGAGGACTGTGAAAACAATATCCAAATGTGAAACCTTTCTGTCAAATAATCCACATTACAGAATTGAGAAATGACTCACCAAATAGGTATTAATTAACAGTGATTAAAATTATCACTTAGAAGTATAGACAGGTGTCAAATTCTCTGCTTTGAAATAACGAAACAGTATACTTACATGTGGAAGGAGATGTAAGAAGGCATCTCCACTCAAAGTCCCCACAGCCAATGCCACAAGGAAACTTAGAAGAAATTTGAAAAATACACGATTCATCAGAGGTACCAATATAACACCCAATAAGGAAAGAAAACTGATGACGGAGATGGAGATAAAGCCACCGATCCAAGCTGGTTGAAAAAAAAAGTAACAAGAGCAGACAAAGAGCTGTATGAGATTATTTGCTTAAAATTCTTGTTATCAAACACTCTTTACTAATTATTCAATTAACTGGACATTAACAAATGGTACGCTGCAAAGATCTCTCTCTAGACACGGTCAAGTGCCAAAAGAAAATTACAAACTTTTTTCAGCTTTGAAATATGCTTCTTAAATTTATAACCAATATATATGGGTTTCCAGTAAGCTGTTATCCCACATTATAAAAAACAAAACAAAACAATAATCCACAAATCCACCAAAACCCTACCTATTTGCAGAGAGTAACCTTTTGGAGGAGTTTCAGCTTTTTCACTAGTTGCATGAACTATGCAGTATTTGCCATCAATCTGATTAATAAGAGCTGGACAGAGGTAACTAAATTCTGTAGCAGTCAACAATACTTGAGTACCTATTCCATGGGACTGCATCAGTTTTGATGCACTGGAGCACTGTGGAAGAAAACACTCACATGTTAAAGATTATCCGTAACACTGTGATGTGTCTCAAGATGACTGCACATCCCTTTTTAATTGAAAAGCAGTGGCACCACATTAAAACAGTTACATCAATGGTAATTAAAAGCCTTTAACAAACCCATTTGGTAAGTACTGTACCTCCATCTCCCTTCTGGCCCTGAAAGCTAGTTTGAAAATTCTGGTAGATGATGGATAATTCTCATTCTGAGCACAAGGGGACCAGATGCTTTGTTGTGTACACAGAAAGAGCCTAACACTTTCCACTCAGTTTTAGAGGCCACACAAGGAAATAGAGACAAGGCTAAATATCTTTTTATAGAAGCGTAAATTACTGTGGAAAGTCTTGTACAGAACATGCTCTGTGTAGGTTTCCTTCAGCAAAGGGCTCCCCACTGTACAACCTACAGTCTTGCTGGGTTTAAATAACAGTCGTACTTCTGCTCCGGCTGTGCAGAACAGAGTAATGGCTCGTGAACTCCCCCACCTACAACCACACACTACACACAACCCACTCTGAATTACCCAGCACAGCAGCACACGTTAAGACCCCAGACAGAGGTCATTTTTTAAAGCCTTTAATGGAACAAGCTCTTACCTGACTGGATAAATTTACAACACAGCTATAGATTTTATCCGCACTAATTTTTACTATTTTATAAAGTTCTGCAGCAATCTTTTTCACAGGTGGTCTCTATCTGCAACCTTAAAGATGACGAGGAAGGAGGCAGTTACTTCCTTGTAGGTCTACACTACCTGCCATAGGATTATTTTACACTTATGAATCACCTTTGGTAATAATGACAGTATTTTAGCTACTTTTTTCTTTATACCACATTATTATGAAAATAAAACAGATTCTGCCTTTAAGGTAGAACAGCAGTTTTAAGTGTTCTAAATTTTTAGTTATATTTAAAAATACATGAAAAATAAATATATAAAGCCTGGTGTACGTTTATGCTTAGGTATGTATTTCTTCTTAGAAAAAAATTAAAAATAACTAGACTGCACTTATATTTTCCTCTGATCTTATGAACATCATATTTTGAAGGAATGTTGTGTTGTTACTATAAAGCTTGTACCCAGTTAAACTGTAAGCACCTGACAAACAATTCATAGAAACATTCCCAGTGGATCCAGATTCCCAAGAACACAAAAGAATCAGTCTCACCTCCTGCGCATTTTGGCTTTTCAACTTAGAATACCAGTAACTCCCTCTTTCTGATTCCTTGGGAGAAGAATGAGACTCGTTGGGTTTGCTGTTAGCAAGCCAGCTCACACTGCTGCCACTTGTGGCATTAACAGCATTAGGGCTGGTCAGACCTAACCGAGCAACTGCCTTGACCTCTCCCAGTTGCACATTCTGTAACCCCGAGTGACCATCTATGGGAGCAGTGAGGGCAGATGCCGTTATTTCATTAACCGTGTTCTTACTGCGTACAAAGTTCTGCTGATGCTCAAAGTTATGAGGTTCCTTTGAATGGCTGTTCCTGTGATCTTTGTTAGCATCAGATTCGTGGTTTGGACAAACAGTCTTCTCAGAGTTTTTACTCAATGAAACATGATGGTGATGGTCATGATCATGATCGTGGTCATGATCATGGTCTGTTTTAATCCTTTTCATTTTATCTATACCTATGTTTTGGAGCAGCTTTCTAAACCCTTCAATTGACAGAGAGTTGTTTTCTCCATAACGATGAAAAAGTTCTAGAAGGTGAAACTTCTGTATTAATCCTGCCAAGTCAATATTGACACCAACTGCCTTTTCTGGGAAAGTTCTCTCTGATGCATGCACAATGGTAGCTGTCTCCACTCCGTGATGATAACTTTCACACAGCAGTGCAGAAAACAATACAAGGAAAGTGACCAATACTGTACTCTCCATTGCAGTTTCTTTTTAGCAGCTCTAGAAAAAAAAAGAAAAAGGTAATTTTAACAGTTTGCATAAATTCATCACAGCTTCCTCCATAATACAGTTTAACAATTTGCCTAAACAAAAAAACCCCAAACCAAAACACCATATACAAACTAACCAAAAATGAACCCATCTGAAAAGAAATCAGTGCAGTAGAGCCACTTACTCTCCCCACACACCAGCATTTTCCCAGGCATGTGACTGCCGGCTAAGATATAGATGAGCTGCACACACGGTGAGGTCACTGGCTGCTAACACCCCCCAGGTATAAGCTTACCTTTGTTTAGCTTGGCCCGAGTCAGGTTTGTAACACAAGGAGTACTCCCTCAGGGCCGCACCGAGTTCTAGATTAGGCTTTCCCCGGCCTTACAACTTCACTCTTAGCAAAGGTTACACGTTACGCGTTCCGGCTTAAGAGGCAGAATTCCAGATCCCCCATCGCTGGCTTTGTGGAGCTGCCTCCCGGCGAGCCGGCACCCCACACCAGCTGGTTTCCAAACCGCCCCGCCCTACCCGTGCTATCACACTACTGTGGGTCTTTCCCCTGCGGGCACGGCGCCCCCAAGGAGCGCGAAGCTTGCGAGTTTTACCCCACGAACACTGGCGGGGCTATTAATGAGCCGGTACCCCGGCTGCGGGCAGGGCCACGCCAGCGGCGTGCCGCAGCCCTCTCAGGAAGCGCACGAAACTTCAGAGATCTCGGTAAGGCTACGAACCGGCCTTAAGCGCTCAGCACCACGCCCGGGACCCGCGGCAGCGCGGTAGGAGCACCGGGCGCCCACAGAGACCCGCGTCCCTCAGAGCGCCGAGGCTGCGGCCGGGCCCAGACCGCGGCCAGGGCGAGCACGGCGATAGAAAGGGCACCCTGGCGTTCTGATAGCCGCGTGTGCCCGCCGGTTCCCCGTCCCGCACACGCCGCGGGCGACAACGAGCGCAGACCCGGAGCGATGCAGCCGCCGGCCTGGCCTAGCCCAGCCCAGCCCA
>VXBZ01009267.1:837774-862325 GCA_013399135.1 Heliornis fulica | reverse complement strand
CCCCCCGCCCCCCCCGCCCCCCCCCCCCCGCCGTTACCTCACCCGCCACCGGGACGGGATGGGACGGACCCTGCCGCCGCCTTCCCCGGCCACCACGGGCCACGCGCGCGTGCTCCCGCGCCCCGCCCACTTCCTTTTCCTCTTCCGGGTCCGGCGGCCTCGAAGCGTTGCCTCAGCGACCAATGGAGGAAGCGGCGGCGGGTGTCGTGAGGGGCAGGCGGCGCGCGGGACGTTTTGACGCCGCCGAGGCGAGGCGACGGTCGAGGCCGGGGAGGGGGCGGCGAGTGGCCCCCATCTCGGTGCTGAGTGCCGCCAGGACGCGGCGGTGCCGCCGCCAGCTCTGTAGTGCTCGGGAAGTTCTGCGTGACCCCGCGGGGAGCAGCTCCCGCTGCCTGCCCGTACTCTCCCACACGCCATGCCATCCCTGACTATCCAGCCTCAGGGGCAATCTCTGGGTGATATTCTTAATACAGCTTTTTGTAGCCCTGAACAAGACTTAAAAACCATTCAGGAGTCTGAGCAACAGGAACATACTGGACTGAATATCCCCTGGGGAATCAGAGTTCTCAACAGCTGGTGTAACCAGCCTGAAGGGAGGAGAAAGTGGGAGAAAGATGTATCCCACCTCCACCACCACACACACATGCCCACCCATGTTCCCTGTTGATTGGGTGCAATTTTTAATCAACACTGAGACATGCTGTCCCAGATAAGGGCAGGGCAGAAGTGCCACATACAAATACCAGCTGAGGATGTAGCTGGGACCTTTTTGAGGACTCCAGTGCACAGCAGGGCAGCAGTTACAATACAGCTTTATTGTTTCAACCCATGCTAAGCTGTTTTCAAGCATATAGCAATGTTAAGAGAGTCTTACCAACCCTGGGGTCTTCACAGCACCACCAAGCACCAAGACAGTAAGAAGCCACATCAGAGTGGCAGAGGGAGGTAGGCACAGCACCTTCAGGGTGTCCCTTGCATCTTCAAAGTGTGCTCGATATCTGTCTCTCCCCACCACTGAGGCAGTGTCCCTATATCCTGTATCAGGCCTAATGGAAAGGTGCCAGCTCGGGTCACCACATACGTGGCCAGTATGTGCAGCGAGCCTCGCCTGACTCATGATCCTGTTTTGCTAACAGTGGCACCCTGTTCCAGCACCACGATGTTATGATTTCCCTCTCACCTGAAATTCGGTTCTCATGGGAACAGTTTTAAAGTTCCTTCTCCCTGGTCACATAGCCAAGGTAATCTGGCTAGTGTTTGTTCATCATATCCCACTCAGACCATCCTCTATTATCCCTTACACTGGAGCTGTCAATGGGGGAGGATCAGCCTCATGTCCAAGTGTGAAACTCAACAGATGAGTCAATGAAAGAAAATCCCTGGGTCACTACAAACACCCCATTGACCCAATTGGGACGTTGGAGTTGTTCTGGGATGCAGGGAGAGAGATTCTTGAGATTATGGAAGACTTGCTCTAAAATGTTAAGGGGAAGGATCGAGATGGGGAAAATGAGGAGATTTGAGGAGGAATGTATAAGAAGATTGGGAAAAGGAGACAAAAGGAGCCAGTCACAAGGCTGCTGCTGGTCAGTATGCTTCTCTGGCCATGCCCTGTATGTGATCACTGCTGCCTGTCTAGTCGTGTTACTGAACTCCATTACTCTTTTCCTGGGAGAGAGTCAGTTCTCTGCAGATGGACATCCAAGTACCAGCAGCTGGAGAGGGGACTGGAGATCACAGGGGATCATGGTTCAAAACCAGCCGCAGTGCATGGAGGTCTGAGTGCCAGTGTCATACAAGTCCATGTATCTGGAGTAGCAGTGTCTAGAGAGCATGCATACTGTGTCGATGTGAATGCCAGTGCGTGTAATTGCTAATGAACATTGAGCAGGAATAACAGGCTAGTAGGACAAGATGCTTGGGAGCCAAGTAATGAAGCAGCCATAAGCCTGGGCTGCATACAGGAGAAAACAGAGCACCCAGAGTGTTGGCTATGGGATGACCGGGCAAGACACATGACATCAGGGGACCAGCTACAAGAGCACCTGTTTGCATGTGCTTTTGTGCATGATCTGGAGAGACTGGAGAGTTGGGCAGAGAGATACCTAATAACATTTAACAAAGGCAATTGTAAGGTCCTGCACCTAGGGAGGAATGACCCCAGGCACCAGTACGGGTTAGGAGTTTACCTGCTGGGAAGCAGCTCTGCAGAGAAGGACCTGAGTGTCCTGGTGGGCAGCAAGCTCTCCATGAGCCAGCAATGTGCCCTTGTGACCAAGAAGGCCAGTTGTACCATGGTGTGCATTAAGAAGAGCATGGCCAGCAGGCCAAAGGATGTTATCCTACCCCTCTACTCTGCCTTGGTGAGGCCACATCTGGAGTGCTGCATCCAGTACTGGGCTCCTCAGTTCAAGCAAGACAGATAGATACCAAGAGAGTTCAGTGGAGGGCTATGAAGATGGTGAGGGGACTGGAGCATCTCTCGTATGAGGAAAGGCTTTGAGAGCTGAGGCTGTTAAGTCTGGAGAAGACTGAGAAGCGATCTCATCAACACTTAGAAATATCTGAAGGGCAGGAAGGCAGGTGTCAAGAGGATGGGACCAGACTCTTCTCAATAGTGCCTAGTTAACAGGACAAGAGGCAACAGGTACAAATGGGAACACAGAAAATTCCACCTGAATATGAGGAAAAACTTCACCGCAAGAGTGACAGAGCACTGTCACAGGCTGCCCAGTGAGGCTGCAGAGTCTCCTACTCTGGAGATACCCAAAACCCACCTGGATGTGATCCTGTGCAACCTGCTCCAGGTGACCCTGCTTTAGCAAGGGGTTTGGGTGACATGATCTCCAGAGGTCCCTTCCAACCCCTGCCGCTCTGTGATTTTGAGATAGGAGGCAACTGTAAGACCAGGAGATTCAGGTACAAGTTAGACTCTGTCCAGTTAGCGGAGGCAGTCTTTGTGTGTGTTGGTGAGCGCATGTGCACTGTGGGTCTGAGTGCCAGTGAACCCTGTGGGGCTATGAGCCTCAAGGGCTTGTATGTCTGGGTGCCAGCAGCTGGAGACACCAGAGGATCCAGAGTTACTGGGCACATGGAGCTTCTAAAAGCAGCTGTTGTAGGGATCTGTACTGTATCCATGTACATGCTCTGGCTACCGGGCTTTTTTCCTAATCAGCCAGACAGGGGAACAGGATGTGGCTGCTGGTGCTGCTGGCGATTGTGTGGGGGCTGCATTTTCTGTCTGTATCTGCACTGTCAGCTCTGCACGTGTGTCTGTCTGTCTGTGTGTGCACTGTGTTCAGCTCCACCTGTTGAGGAAACATGCTCAGCCTCACCGCTGGCTGGATCCAGAACAGGGGCAGCCTGGCCTATACTGGGCAATAAGATTTCATAGCCTCTAATAATTGTTGTTGTTGGGGTATTGTGGTGGTATGATTAGATCTAGACATAGAGGGTCTGAGCTTTCAGGAAGAAAGGGAGTATAAGCAGCTGTAAAGTGTTCTAGAAAAAAATATGGAGAAAATGAGTAAGCCCAGCTGGTATTTACTCTGTTGGATCTCAGAGAAGCTTCTAGCTGCTTCTTGCAGAAGCCACCCCACAAAACCACTACAGTGATGTAGGAATATAATAAAGTGTCTGAGTACAATTTATCATCTGGAGCTTAATACTTTTATTTACTTCTAAAAGTTGCCAGAGAGATTCTGCATCATAGATCACACACATTTTATGTGTGTCTAAAACACAGGGGTAGCAATTCTTACATCAACAAATTTCTGCTTAATTAGAAAAAGCTGTATTTCAAAACCACAGAGGTGATAGCTTCCTCACTTTTCTGTTCCTTTTTTTTCTTGTTTGTTTGTCTAAGTAGAAGCCTGAATCTCAAATGCCCTGGCTGAGATGGCAAGGTGGGCTGCAAATCTTATTGGGGTAGCATTGAGGGCTTTATACTCATTGCCTTCTCCTCTTTAGCCAAGCCAATGATGCAACATTCACTTGCAATGAGAAAAAACCATGATCAAGAATGATGTTCGTACTAAGCATATTATCTCCAGTTTTCAGAGAAGTGCCCTGTAAAAGGGATATTGCAGTAGGGTGGCCTCTGTTGGGGCTTTTTTGCTTGGGCTGGATGCAGAACTGGATTTATGGCTAGATTTATGGGTGGCCATCTTTACCTTTGACACAGTCGGCTCCTTTCCTTGCACCCGGCATTGCCACAAGAGAAATAAGATGCTACTTCAGTTTGTGTATTTTGAAAATGGATGGTAATAATGGAAGCCATAGCTTGTTAATGTACTGTTGGAATAAATTTGTAGTGTTCGTGTTCTCCCATGTGAAGCTGGGAGAGTTAAGAGCTGGATTCAAAAAGCATATATGAGCACAGGAGGTTTTGCTGTGTTTTAGGCTCTCTGCTGGATATAGAAAGTGATTGGAAGGCATGTATCTGGGAAGTTGTCTTTCTAATCTCAAGCATAAGATCAAAAGTTTTCAAGCATAAATGCCTATGAAATGACTGAACTTAATGACACCTGGCATCTCATAATCTAAAGCCATTTACTTATGTTCTTCAGTCTGGATCAAGAGTTCTCATGCCAATTTAAAAGGTTGTCCTTAATGAATAATGCAACCTTAAATTCTGATCAGTGAAGCCCTTATGACTTCAATTAAGGTAATATTTGAAGCAAACCTGTGCTGACACAAGGGCTAGATGTTAGATGCAGATGTTTACTGTATAGTGTATACATTAAAATTATTGCAATATTTCTTTCTGTCTCTTTCTGGAAAGAAATAGCAGCGCGTGTATTGGCTAGATCTTGGGACGTGCCACATCTGCTTATGTTCTGCAGAACACATGCCATCCAAAATGCATTGTACTAGTTGTACATAACTAGATAAAGTCTACAAGTGTATGTATCTCTTCTAACACTCCAGATACACTACCCCTCTGCAGCCACTTAGCAAATGCAGGTTTTCCAGATATCTGGCAGCCCAGCTCTAACGTTCAGGACTTCCCTTAACATTTCTGGTAGGAGATGTGGGTAGGAGACCTGTTGTTGGCCTCAATACTTGCTTGTTTTAATAAACTGGTTAAATTATTGCAGTTTTCAGGTTCACTTGTTTCAAAATGGTGATACAAAAATAACCTCATACAGCATATGACAGATGCCATGGTAATCTTTAGGATTATTGTCATTCTCGTTTCTTCTGTCTGGTATGTATTAAATTTGGATGGTATAATATCTCTTGTGAAATAGAACACTAGTAGATAGCTTGAAATGTAGCACAGCAATTTTTTTCCTATCAAACTTATTTCCTTTGAACCTGTATGTTCTTGAAACGGCATCCATCAGATCTTGTCAGCAGCACAATGAGGCACCTACTGTATATTGTCAGTGGAATACCAATTAGCCTTTAATTTTACCACATGTCCAATCAAAAGAGCTATTGCTTTCACATAATGGCAGAAGGTCATTAAAACAAATGATCTTGCTGCCAGACAATGACAACAAAACCACAGCTCAGTAAGTAGTGTATCTGTTATTGGGCACTGACAGCACACTAAATGCTGTGCTGCACTCGCTTTTCCATTGTGGCTTGTTTCAGGTGATCTGATGGCCTGAGAGCTATAGCCTAAACATGCTCTCCTAACTTAACCTTTTAAGATAAAATATTATTTGCCTCAGACATACAAGTACATGGGTACTTTTAATGTCACAGTTGTCAAATTCTGTAGCTCTTCCTTTGCATTCATCTGTTGCTTGCAGCTTTAGCTCTTAACAGTCCCTTCCAGAAGAAGCAGCAGCCCGTCCTCTGTCCTTTAGTACTAGAGATGGTGGTTCTCTAACCCTGTGGAAAGGACTGCTGGTGGATCACTTAAAATGATGCAGTCTGGATTCCGTCATCTGGACTCTCCTAAGTCTTTGATTTCGTATTCTGCTGTGAACCATGACTAGTTCAATGCTCTCTTCTTTTTGCTACATCAGAGAATTTGCAGATCTTAACTGTCTCATATTTCTCATCCTACTCAGTTTTGAACTTTCTTCTTGTGAGACAGTCACCTCTTTCGCTTTCTCCAGCTTTAGAGTAAACTCCTTTGCAAAATTCCAAAGTAATCCAGTTACTTCTGTGTAATAATTGGAAGGTTCTATTCACAGGTCTGTGTCAATCAGCACAAGGTTACTAAAAATGCGATAATGCTTCTACATTCAAAAAATAACAAAGCATACTGATAACAGATCCTGATTTCCCTACCATTTATGCTTTCAAGTGTTTGTGCAAAAGTAAAACAGAGAAACAAAACTGGGAAAAGAGAATGATTGACAGCAAAATAAAAAATCCTACTTCCTATGTAAGAATTTCAGTTCAAGCCTTTACCATTTTTTCCTGTGCTGAGTTGTTCTGCTTTTGCTCATCGATACCATCAACACTAAGATCTCCTGCAGAGATGCTGCACTGGTAGCAATCAGGAAAAAAAAAAAGGATTTTTATGCTTACTGCACAATAGTCAAGTTTAGGCACCCAGTTTGTGATTTTTTGGTGTTTTTTTTGTGGGTTTTGCTTCTTTCCCACATACCACCTCGTCCCCCCACACCGAGTATACTTTCTATTTAACTTCTTGATAGAAAGTAAAACATGCACTGATAGTAAATGGTCCCATGAGAGGTCCTTAGCCTCTCTGTAAATCAAGTTACAAGTGAGTACAAGAAAATGAGTATTGTGTAACTGTTGACCAGATGACAACATCTGTCCCCCCTCTTCCACAGCTGAGGAGACTTTATTTTCTTCTGAGTTTCACCAGAATGTTTTCAACAAGGAAAAAAAAATGATGCAGTGATTGCATGAGACAGTTGTAGTCACCAAGCGTCCTGATAATAAGCATTTCTCTTTGTAAGTGGTGTCCTGGGAAAGGATTGTGTCTCCAGTAAATTCCCCAAATGTAGAGGTCAGAGGTTTGGGTGAGAGACCTACAGATATATGAAATCCATTGCCTATACCAACTGCTCCAACCAACGGGGGAAGGTCTTCTGATTTGGTGGAATGGGAACACGTACTAATGCAGAGCAGCACATCTCTAGTAAGTCTGATTTTTCACTGAGGAATATTCTAAGAGCTTTACTTGAAGCCATTGACCCAATGCCCAAGGATAAACTTTTACTAATTGTTGCAAATTGGTGAAAGGATGGAGCAAAAGTGAGATGTGAAGTGAGAAAAGTCCTGTCCTCTGGGGAGAATGTTTTAACTAGCAATGTAATTGCGAGAAAAGGATGAAAGTATTTTTCCTTTATCTTGTGTCTTATACTGCCAATCAAAATTTGGTGGATTCAGAAAAGCCTTCAGCTATTCTCTGTGCTCTGACTCCCAAGCAGTTGCAGCTTGAAACACAAAGAGGGGAATGGAGACATGTAAGGGTTTGTATGAAATGTATTTGATGTAGAGGACTTAATATCTACATGTTGTGAATGCATAGCACCACCACACTGATTTTTGTTTTCTAATGTTTATTTTAAAGACCTGAAATATGGCTTATTTATAGAATCATGGAATCACAGGCTGGCTTGGGTTGGAAGGGACCTCAAAGACCATCTAGTTCCAACGCCCTGCCATGGGCAGGGACACTCTCCACTAGACCAGGCTGCCCAAAGCCCCATCCAACCTGTCCTTGAACACTGACAGGGAGGGGGCAGCCACAGCTTCTCTGGGAAGCCTGTGCCTTACAGGAGAGATTTTCTTCCTAATATCTAATGTAAACCTAGCCTTTTTCAGTTTAAAGCCATTCCCCCTTATCCTGATCACATATTGTGAAATTACTACCGGTGGCCATGTCTTTAAAATACATTTCTAGGTCTTGCAGTTCCAGGGAGAATAAAAGAAGAAAATTTGATTGACATGCACTTCGATATTTCAGAAATGAATGAGGAAAAGGGAAGGCCAAGCATCACTAAGCATAAGTAGTAGTAAACAATGAGCTAAATGCTGAATGTGAGCATGAGTGACTTAAAGTTTCTACTCCTTTATGATTAAAACAATAAAAAGTTACCTTCTGATGTCAGAGATTCAGCAGTTTCTGCTTTCAGTTGTACCACAACCATGAGCCCAAAACCTCAAAAGAAACTTTTCCAAATAACTCAGAAAGACAAGCATCAGGTGTTTCTGGACCATTTATTCACACTTCAACATGCATTTCTTGACTTGTGATAAAACCTCTGCAATTCCTAGTGCTGCAGTCATCGGCCAGACAAAGCTCCTATTGGAAGACACAAAGTGCAGAAAGATCTAATTGTGTGTATAGAGCAATGGTTCCTGCATTACTTCCTACCAATGCTCCCCTCGTCACTTTGTCCTGCACATGTTGGTCTTTGTTCCTAGCTACTTCATGTTCCTTATACAAGGCATTTCTTCATCCGAGTCTTTTTAATGAAGTTTCACGTCACTGAAAACAAAGCAATCCTTGCACATGCAACTGCTGTTTTTCCCTTTAGGAGCAGAGAAGGAAAGATGAAGCTCTATGTACTTGAAAATACCAAAAATACTTGATTGCACATGCAGCTGCCTCCTTTTCTTTGGGCAGGAGAGACGGGAAAGATAAAGGTCCAACAACTGTAGATGTAATGCTAAAGAAAAATTGCATTAGCGTTGCTTAATTCATCTGTAGGCAGCTTTGTAAAGCACAGTTGCAGTGTTGCATGGACAGCAGGTATGAACAAGCTCTCTGTGTTCTGAGTAACCACCACACGAATCTGCCCTCATCTAAAAGTGGAGACCACATTAGCAAGTCACTGAGACAGCACTCGTCTTTCTTCTCAACAAACTCACTAGTGCAGTTTTGGTGCCATGTTAACGCAGTCACACACCCGTCAGCAAAACTAGCTTGCATCTGCCTACAAGGTTATACATAGATAAAAAATAAACTCTTCTTTATGGGCAATACATTTCATATACCACCAAGTATGCTTGGTAGGTTTACAAGTTGAAGCAATTTGAACCATAGAATATGTAAGCAAGCAGACATATATGCATGTGTATGTACATGTACAATGTGTTGTGAAGCACTAGTGTTTGATATTTTTGCTTCCTGGCCACAGAAGTTCATCTTGTTCTTTAGTCAAGAATCAAACTGAGGAGTAGGGAAGGGGAACAGCAATGATTTCACAAAGCTTGTCAAAAACTTGTTGCTAGCTAAGTAGCTGTAGAGATGAACCAAACAATTTTCTTAGAAAGTGTAACATAAACAAGAGGATAAGCTGATCTTGACCTGACTGCTGAAGTCTTATAGCGCTCCTGGGCCCTGCACAGCTTTGTTCCACAGGGTTTTCATCAAGCCTTTTGAAAGCAAACATACGCTTTCTTAACTTCTTCTCCATGGTTGCCACTCATTTCCCTGGGGTTTTGGTTACCTACACACACAACAGCAGGTTGTGGGCATCGAGCTGTCTCAAACTTACTAAAAGGTAATATGCAGTTGCCACAGGCCTTGCAGGAGCCATAACCCTCCAACCGATATACAAGAAGTTGCCGTGAGTCCTCAAGGACATCGTGCCCTTGACTGAGATCTCTCCGGATAAACAAGGCCATAAAACTCAGAAGGATGCACAAGATCAAAGAGCCCAGCCATCCGAAGATCAGAAGCAATGATAATTGTTAACTAAGAGATAATGATGAAATGTAACCAATCATGTTAGTCCATGTATATGTTGTAGACATTGTATCCAATCCCTGATTTTTAAAGCATAAGTACTTCCTTGAAGAATTGTATAAAAAGAGCAACTTTAGGAGAATAAAGTAGACGCTTTTGCTCTCCATGAGAGTGTATCTTACACTTTATCCTCAACTGCGACACAACCGCAACATGCAGTAATTATAAAATTACTAAAAACTAATTTAACTTACTAAACTTACTAAAAAGTAATATACAGTAAAATTAAGTAGTAAACAGTGGTATTTCCAGGGGGAAGGAGGAGAAAACTCTGTTGCTAATACAATAATGATGGTAGCTTTGTGCCTGAAGGCATACTCTACTAAGTCCATGTAGGATGAGGCACAGAGTTAGGACAGATTCTCAATAATTATTGTTCTATTTGTATGCGCTTTTCATTCTTATTATGGTCAGCTGAGAATGTAGCTGCAAAGCCATGTTATCATTCACTATACTCTTAGTATTCATTACTGGCAAGGTCTTTTAATTTTTAGAAGACAGTATTTTAAGCTCTCTATATTCCTCATGTCTCTCCACAGATGTTTTGAACATTATTAAAAAACCCTAAATTTTACAGACTACAGGCACATTATATCTGGGGCCTTTTTTTGGGGAAAAAATAATATTTTTTAGGTTGTGTAAGCACTTACAAGAATACATGTACAACCATTTTAATGTGGCAGAAGCCTCTAATTAGGAACTGGCAAGCAGAGACTTTAAACAAGCCTGCCATCTTCCTTGGAAGCAGATAAATAGCAAGCAGAAGCAGAAGAACAACCTTAAAACTTGCTAGGTTTGAAAGCCTTTAAAACGGTGGAAGGATAATGAATTCTTTAGACCTGAAGGTATGTTTCAGAACGAAGGAAAACAGGAATCACACAACCTACCAAAGAGAAACAAAAAAAAAGCAGCTGCCAATCTTTAATATTTTCGACCCTGCATTGCAGAAGCCTGAGCAGCTTTCCATTGTTAATGTCTAAAATTCCATTTCCTTTGTTTCTTAGCAAATAAATCTTCTAAAAGCAGTTTATCTGTGGTGTCTTTGACCACATTTATGGTAGTTATTTTATCTGAAAGCTTCTCTGCAACCACAGAAAAAAAAATTAACAACTCTTTCTCCTAAATACATTGTTCCCTTCGTTGCTGTTACAACTATATAATGTATGATGTCACTGTTGTAGGAAGTCTGATGGTTTTAACACTTCATATTCTAATAGGGGTGAAGCCGTATTCTTTTCCTTTCAGCACTTTTGGCTCCTGAGACAGTTCTGCTGTCATACAGTGTGTGTTGATCTAAATCTGTAATTCTCAATTCTGTTGTCATTTTCTCTCTGTATATTTTTATATAAATTGCAGCAGGTTTTGCATCTTTTAAATGGCAGTGTTTACTGTTGCCTTTAAAACATACCCTGTCTTCCCAAAGCTCTTGTCTCAAGCCTAAAATACACTGATTTAAATGAGCAACTTTAGTATTTACCTTATTTCTATAGCATTGAAAAAAAGCTAGCAGCCACAGAAAAAGAAATCTTCATCGGTAAATGTCATTCCAAATTGTAAAATTGACACAGTGTTTTTCAGGCTGCACCTAGAGTGTTGTGTTCAGTTCTGTTCCCTGGATTATTCAAGATAGATGGGGATTGACAAGAGAGGTTCAAAAGGAGTCCCACATTATTACAAGATATTACAATAATTAAGTTTATTTTCCAGAAATTTCACTTCAATAGCCATTGATTTCTCTTTAACAGTAGTGCATCGGCACTGACTTTGTAGCAGCTTTGATAACTAAGATACAGCCAGACAAATATAAAATCCTAATTGAATTCATGGTATTTGTCCTCACACTTTTTGATTTATGGGTTTTGCAGGCTGTATGTATTTGTATTTTTAAAATATTTTTAAAATATAGAAATTAATTCACACACGAACATGAGGAAGTGATATTATCCTTCTGCATCTACAGACATCATTCTCTCCACATTAGTCAAGGTTTAATTACAGTGGTGAAAATGTTTTCCTCCTACACATGAGATAATTGACATTTTAATAGATCTTATTATTTGGAAGTGTCTCTTGATAATCAGCATTTATCATAATTTACCTAACTTCTTTCACTAAATTCAAAATCTAGTGGACTTTTCCTAGGGTTTCCTTTTTTTGTTGCTTCATTTTCCAGAGCTTAAAGTACTAAGGATTTAAATCTCTTATTTTTGCCTTTATTGTAAAAGTTTAGCAAGCGTTAGATTGACCATCTCTCTTTAGCAGTGACTGAGGCTAAAAAAATATGAGACCAAGAGAGGCCTGACAGTTCTGAAGTCACTTGTTATTTCCCAGGTAACAGAGAAGGATGTGTTATTTCTCCCTGAGATGTAAAGGGTAGTTGCTTCAGTGAACTGTTTTCAAAAGCTAGTTTCTGAAATGTAACTCAAAGAGGAGTATAAATTATTCTCCGTCTTGACATTCTCAAAAGGTTAAATTGTAAAGGAAACTGCACCCGTGTCTGAGGCTACATTGTACACGAAGCAATTTTAAGACAAAAGTTAAGAGTAATCGATTCCAGTACGACTTGGGCAAAATCAGTACAAGTGGCAGCAGGTCTGAGGAGGTGACCCAGAGCTTGTAACTCATACTGTTTATAGCCTTTGGTGATCATGGATGTTTACATATCTACTCTAGTTTAACACCATCCACGCCCTGATTTCATAATTTTCTAAATACAAATTCAGAGCCTTAGGTCTCTGGTGAGTCTGGTTTCTATACTTCC
The DNA here is from genome assembly GCA_013399135.1 of Heliornis fulica. NCBI lineage: Eukaryota > Metazoa > Chordata > Aves > Gruiformes > Heliornithidae > Heliornis > Heliornis fulica. Next base: position 849,873 of record VXBZ01009267.1, on the reverse strand, counting down.
TTCTGTATTCCAGTACCTGTAAAATCAGTATTGTCTGCCTTGCGTTTATCTCATTTCAATAGGTACAACTATTATGAGTCCCTGTTGTGGAATGTTGAATATCTGATGAAGGGATTTCTCAAAGATTAAAGACTAGAAGTGATATCTCAAAAAAACCTTACTAGTAAATTGGAATGTAGCTTGGGGAGAACAGAAATAAATATAGAAGTAAGAGTTTAGAAACAGTGTAGGGAAGACAAGTGATAAATGGGCTGTTGTAATGGAAATACTGAGAAGCGACATTCTGAAAAGTCAAATAACAACTGGTGTTAATTTTGCAATTCTTTATTGCGTCTCAGTGGTGTATATGAGTCATTTTCTACATTTCTTGCTTGAATCTAGCATTACCACTGACAGTCTGTCCAAGCACATATTCAGTCACCTTTTTTTGGCTGAATTTTTGCTCAACAAGATTGTTCATAGAAGCCAAAAAGATTACCTGAGCATGGGAGCCATTCAGCAATGGACAGAAACATCACTTTTTTCTTCTGCTGATGTTTAGTCAAAAATTATGTAGTCATGATTTTTTTACTTGCTATTTCTGCTTTTCTTTTCAAATGTGTCATAGGTTCTTTAATCCATTATGCTTTTTCACATTTTATGCTTTGAGTCTCAGGTGATATATTTAAATATAAGGAAATATATTTAAAATATATTTAAAACAAGAAGAATGATCTTAAATTGTGTTTATGATTCTAGAATTTCTTTTATCCTGCACTTTGCCACCACCAGATAAAATGTTTATGTATTTACCATGATTACAGTGTCACTTGTAATTATTAAATATACTTAGCTGATGCTTTAGTTAGCTTCTTACTTCGCCTTTTCATTGCATCTCTATATGTCAGCAGTGTTAAGTTTGCAGGGTCAAGATTTTTTTTTAGTGCTCCCATGATTGATAAGAAGTCAATTCATTTGGTAAACTACCTCATTTGTATCCATGCTGTATAGTTTTTAATGCAATCAAGTTTCAGATCAGTTGCTCTAGGTTTCAATTGTATTGGATTCACTGAAGCTTTAACTATCAACCCTAATTATTTAGAGATCCCTTGTGGATAGTTATGACCTTGATTACTATAGACACAGGCAGAATTATAAGTATTGAAAAATCACGTACAATATCTAAGGCCAGGAAATATGTATCAATAAAATGACACAAAAATTGAAAATGGAAGAGATAAGTCTGTATGTCTGCACATTTAATCCTTAACCGTTTTTCTTTAGCAGAGTTTTGAATACACCTAGTAAATGTATTTCCACTATTTATTGACAGGAACTATTCTTCTACTTAAGAGTTTTTTAATTCCATCTACATTTAATTTTTCATCTTATTACTCATAGGATAGTGATGTAGGTGCTAAATTAGAAACATTGAAAGCTGGCAAAGATGAATTTGCTGAAGAAATTTTTACAAAAATGCATCACCAAACCATTCTGTCACATATTCTAAGCCGTTAAGCACCGGGCTGCCTGGATGTGTATTGCAGCATCTCCATAGCCATTCTTGGCATCAGGAAAATTGCCAATTACCTTCTGGGGTCTCCCCAGAGGTCTCAAAGAAATCATAGGGAGACTGTCTCCCTAGAGTCTGCCCTAGGTATCCATACACAAGTGTTATTTAGAAGTACTCTGAGAAAGCAGGTACCAAGCAGACTACTCCAAATGAGCTATTTGTCCAACAGTGCTTGAAATCCCACCGTTAACCATGGCCTGCCTGTGTGTCACAGTTATGCATTCACCAACGGTCAGTAAGTTCAGGTGTCCTCTGTAAGAATTGCTAAGATGATTTCTGCTCCCAGAAATGTGGATGCCACTGCTTTAGGTGGAATTTGTAAGAACTTCCCACCTTGCAAGGAGACTCCACCAAGATACAGAAATTTGTATCTTCCTCTCTTTGGAGGCCTCTCTCCGCTCCTGTGGAGCACAGTTCCCATGTAATCAATAGTCACAGAGTCATAGAATAGTTAGGACTGGAAGGGACCTTAAAGATCATCAAGCTTCAGCCCACTTGCCATGGGCAGGGTAGTCAGTCAGTTTTACTGAGGTGCTCAGTAGGGTCATCATCAGGGCATCATCAGGGTTTACTGAGATCTCTTGCTTCAGCTTCCAGCATTGTTTATCACCGCCTCAGAATGGAATCAGAAATTTGGAGGGAATCTGGACTGCATGAAAAAAGACCCACCCTCATTTCTGAAATGTCAGAATGTATTGTTCCATCAAATTCAAATTCATGTTTCCTGCAATTACTCTTCTATAAGAGAAATTGAAGGAGAGATTGTTTATCTAGATAAACATCTCTGTAATAGTACTTTTCCCCTTGCATACACAAAGAAAGAGCGGAGCATTTTCTGCTTCTTTCATAGGACCTGCTTTTGAGAAACTCTGGTAGGAACAACTCATTGCAAGAGTCTCCTCCAAAAACTGCATCGTAATTTATCTTTAATAGTCAAAACCAGAGCATGTTCTACCAGTCGGCATGTTTCCTCTTAACATTAGCTGACCTCATGTAGGGAATCTGAAGTAGGCTTACTTGGCTTACTTCATCACGTTTGTTTGAGAGAGCCCCAGTATTTGTTTATTTGCTCCTCTGCTTCTGCAACTCAATGTTTGTGTTTGAATTTGGTGCTTGGAGTGCACATATATACTCACAGTCACACATTGTATGTTTAAGGGAAACATGACATTTGCAACTCTGATCAAGGTGTTACTGGTCTTTTGCTTTTGGTGATTGTTCTAAAGTTTCCTCTTCTGAGGGGAAGACATAGATTACCTCGTGGCCTGCTTATGACGTGCTATGGATGCCTGATTTTCCTCTGCAGGTTATGTCAAAATGAACTTTAGGATCTATTGTCCCTTATGTTTCACACTATTTATTGCTGAAAGTTAGACAGTTGCATGAGAATGTCATGATTTTGAGGGTGGACTTTTTTTTCCCGTACGGGGGATTTCTAGCCCACAGGCTAATTGGAACCATGGCCAAAAAAATTTGTCTGTATGATCTTACAGATAGTCTGAAGCAGCTGCTTTGACATGTGAATTGCATCATTCATGTTGAGGAGTTATGAAAACCAGAAGCCACTTCCCTGAAACCCCACTTTGAGAGAACACTGTGGATAAGGCCATCTAAACCGAAGTAGCAAGGAGCTGAGGAGAAAAAGAGGTTTTCCTGCCTTGGCCAAGGGGAGAAGAATCAGCTCGTTCTCTAGAGAAGTGTAAATAGGAATGCTTTCACACCTTCCTTTCTGGGCAGGAAAGAGGTGTCCTCTGTCAATGTCAAAAACTTTCCTGAGAGTAGCATACCAGCTATTTTCAATTTGAGACATTTGATCAACTAAATTAATGCAGCGTTTCTTAAGGTGAATAAAAGTCCAGTCCCTTTGATGTGGTTAGACAAAATCACATTGATATTCCATACATCTCTTTCCATTTTAATGTCTGTAAGATTTAGTAGAACATTTAGAATTTACAAGCATCACAATTTTTTTAGAGCAGTTAAACTTTGAGCTTGGTTCTCATAATAATATATAAGGAATTGAAGAATTTAAGCAGATAAACTATTAGTACTAATGGGATTAATTACCTAAGAGCAATAGGAAAAAGAAAAACTTAAAAGTTTTCACAAAATACCTTCTGTCTTTATAATGTAATTAAATTGTAGTTAGAGTTGTGTTATATGTTGTTAATTAAAGGAAAAAAAAACCAGCACAAAGCTCTCCAATTATTCTTTTAAGTAACAGTAATTCAGTGAAAATTTCAATTTCCTTTAACTAAATGTTTAAAGCAAGATTTTCCCAGGTCAGAGGGGTAGGCTGCAGGCAGGATCCTCCTCACATGCTGTGATTGGTGTAGGGACCACAAGGTCATAATCATGGAGACTACTTTACAGGCAAATAAGTGATATATTTCTGACTTTATTAAGAAAGAGTGATGCCCTACATTATTTTCACACCAGTCTAATTGATTCAAACTTCCTTTGAATTTATGAGGGGTTATTCAAATTTCTGAAAACTGTTTATGCCAAGTATCGCGTGCTGCTTTGTGTTTGCACCCCTACTACTGTATGGTGAATTCAACTAGAATATAGCCTCAGAAACTTTCCTCAGACACATAGGTTCAAGTTGAGGGATATGTGTAGACTCCAACAGGAGGCCCTAAAAAAGCTCCATGTTGGAGCTCCTCTTTCTCTGTTATTTATACACTTACAAGGATCAACCCAGGGACACCACCTGCAAGCCAGAAGTGTTTTGGGTTTTTTTTGTCACTTAAGAGTTCTGTACTCACTGGGTATAGGAGTCATCTTCTGTGTAAAATCAACAGTATTAGCTATGCCTCTAGTGGAGTTATGGAAGAGCTATTACCTTGTTTCTGGATCTCATACAACTTTGTTCTTGTCTCTGTGACCTGCTTAATGCCATAAGAGTCCAGCTATTTCCTGACCACTGTTCAGTCTGTTCAGTGTTGGGGACTGACCCATTAATTTAATTGAACATTAAGATGGAAATATCTCAAGCCTTAGAATCTGATCAAAAATCGGTGAAGGCTGGGCTGCGTTTAGAGCAGTAGGTTATTTTCAATAGAAAATAAAAATGCCTAAATTTTTCGTGGAAATATGAATCAGATTATTTTTTGGTAAGGAAAATTATATAGGTGTTGCATGGAATTTCAGACCCGATAGAAAAAAATTCAGGACTTTGCTCTTTTCTATGTCAGGCTCTGGTTATATTTGTTTCTGCAATTTTTTTTCCATATCCATGTTCAGTCCCAACCAGTACTGGGGAGAGAGAGGAGAACACGATCTAGACTAATGAGGTTAGGTGCTTGTGTGGGAAGAGTGACATTTCCTGGAAAACCAGACATGAATTTGCATCTCTGAAGAAACCTGATGCAGAGTGGTGTGTGGGGTTTTTCACTCAACCTAGTAGCGCATAGGTGAGCCCTCAGGAAAATGAATGGGGACTGTGTGCTCTCCTAAAGCCTCACAGTTGAAATAATTGATGTCTGTTTAGTGTGGGATTTTACCCTAAACGTAACGTTACTTATGCTTACCAGGATTCCTTTGATTTTCAGAGACTTTTAACATTTATGTCTACCTGGCAACACAAGATAGAACATAGAGGGAAGGCTGGTCATCCCAGCATGGGAGCAGACATACAGTTCAGGGTCTGGGCACCCCCAGGCTTAGTGGGTGCCCCCAGGTGCCTTGTGACAAAGGCAGCAGCCAGCAGACTCTGAACTGTTCCCACAGCTACAAGGATATCTTGATGAAGTTGGAGTTCAGCTGTTTTCAATTCATGACATGATAATGGGAGACAACAGGCATACATTGAAATCAGGGAGGTTCACAGTTGATGCAAGGAGAACCTTTTCCACCATGAAGGATCATCCCTTGGGACAAGTTGCCAGGAGAGTCTATCTTTGGAGACTTTTGACACCCAAGTAGATAAAGCTCTGAGCAGCCTGGTCTGATCTCATAATAGATGACTTGACTGGTCAGCTAGGATGATGGTCTACTGTGATGCATGATACTGCACACAAGTGAAGAAGCTGAAATTCAGGTTGCAAGTTTAAGCATACCAGCCCTCCCTTCTCAGCCCTCCCTGCACTCTGTGACTCAGTGAAACGGGCAGAATTTTAATTCCTAAACCTTTGCCCTCAAACCATACCTCTGTGCCTCCATAATAAGTCTCATTCAGCGCTGATAATTACTATACAGTTCAATACTGTCTCCTTTTGCTGTTTTTGACCCTGGTTGAGTTTCACCAATATGGTGTTTAAAGCAAAAATGGGACCCTGTCATTAGATCAGAGAGTGGAAAGCAAGGAGAAGTTTTAGAAGATGCTGAGCTCAGCTTGTGTTCATGTTGAATTTGAAAGTTTGTCAGATGAAGGCGTGGAACTTGGGAGAAGACAAAACTGTTGTTAGAGAGGAAAATCTGTGAGATCCAAATTTAAATGGGGCCAAGAAAGGAAACCTGTGAATGAGAATGGTGAACCACAAGCCAGAAGATAAGAAGATACTGGAAACAGTAGTCACTGAGTAACACAAATGAAAAGGTGCGCTACAGAGGACTGTGCATGGAAGAGGAACTTGAGCTCCTAGGTTTAACTTCTATTCCCTTGGACAAACGCAGCAGTAGGACCTCTGCTTGTTAGGTTTAGTTTCTGTTCTGTGGAAGTGAAAATTAGTCTAGACTAGAGATTGCCACAGATTGAGTCATACAGGCTGCCATGGATCACAGGTGGTGGCAACATTTGGCTGAACTGGGTGGTGGGTGATGTTGAAGCAGAGTTAGTGTTGGTTGGAGTCACCAAACTTTGATCTAAGAATTCGCTTTTGAAATTGTAGAGTCCTGATTAGCCATTACAGCATGAGGAGAACTGACTCAGATCAAGAAGAGTATTAAGGAATGTATCTTTCTGAAGGAAACAATTTGCACTACAAATTGCTTAAAAATCCTAGCTCCTTACAAAATAAAAAGGTCTCCTAGCTTTTTAACTTTTCCTTTGAGAAGCCCAGGCAATTTTCCAGAGATAATAAATCTCTATAGTCCAGAAAACTAGAGAAGTAGAACTTCTGTAAATACACACTGGACGGAAAATCTGTGCTGAGGAATAAGGTTCTGCAAAAGGGAAAATAAGTACCTAGGATGCAAATGCATACATTTAATATAATATGGTCTGCATGTAATCTATATCCTACTCATTACTTCTTGGAGATTTCAGACCTGAAGTGTATATTCATAAGCTTTCAGACAGTGCCTAGTACAATGAAATTACAAAGGTTCTTGTTTCCCCTGGGTACTAATGCAATGTAAATTTTAAATTTCATTGAGATAACTATGTGACAGGACCATTAGATTGAAAAGTCATACACAGAAAAGTTAGAAAACCCAAAATGTACATTTTTAAGCCTCAGTGTACCAGTTTGAGCCCACAAGGAAAGAGCAGCATGCTGCTTCCTGAGCCCTAGTCTGCTGTGACAAGGTCAGGAGGTCTCCTGGCAAAGCTTGTTGAACCCTTAGGAAGAGTAGATGTGCTTCATGAGGGTGAGAACATGGGAGCCAGGAGCAGGCATGCCATTTGTCTTGTGGTTCAGCTGTATGTTGCGATTGCCCTCTTATGCTTGTGTTGTTGAGTTTCAGCATATCACTGTCTCACGCTTCTAAATCAAAATGGTGTGTAACGCCGAATATAATAAATAAGTAAATCAGTGTTAAAACATTAAACCCTCCTAGTTTGGAACTAGGTGGAACATCTGAAAGAGCTTGGTGAGAGCCTGTTGGTTCTGACACCATGAGAGGTTTGGAAAGAGTTCAAATAAGGCAATTTCATGCATTATTTATAAAGGCATTGTAGCATCTCGATAGCAGATTCTGCTTAGTAATAATACGTTTCTGAGATATGAATTTCTTTTTCATTGCAATGTGGATCACTTTGTTCTAAAAGACTATATTTTTCAGGACTTGATTGGGTCACACAAACTCATTACATAGACTGGATTCAGCTGTAAAGTCATATCTGTAATTCCACACCAAGAAAAGTCAATTTTTTTTGTGAAATACTTTAAAAAGAAGCTAACTATTATTAGACTATTCCTGCTTAGTAACATTCAGAATTATTATTCATTCACATATGAAGCATGTAACCAAATGAAATAGCAACTAAATGATACATTCCAGGTTATTGTCCAGATACGATCTAAAATGATGTGTTTGAGTTCTTCTAATATTTATTTGGACTAAGAAAGGTGTGAAATGAAAATAGAGATTTTTCTCTCCAAAGGGTTACTCCATTGTACCTCGAGGGTTTTTTTTAAGTGTCTGGCATTTCAGCTAGGCTAATCCTTTGGCCAACTAATGGAAATACTAAATAAAATTAGATTTAAGTCAACAAATACTTTCTTTGCCTCTTTTTTTCTTTATGAGTATACCACTGAATATTTTGGTTGTTAAAACTTGTTTTTCATCATTTGCTGCAGTAAAGCTTAACAGTCACAGGTTTTCTTTAACATCTACTTCTTTTTCTAAGCTCTATTTAATATAATCTTCTGTGTCCCTAGATGACAAGTTAATTTTCTTGCAAGGACCGGATTAAACTTGGCCTTGGCCTGTATCAGTGATTGCTGAACCAAGGAGAATAAATTGAAGCATAAATTCACAAATCACAGTCAAATTAGCATCACTTTGAGAACTTTAATATTTTGGTCATGTTTATCCACTAAACCACTGGTGATTTAGTATGAGGTTGGGCATTCAGTACATAAGTATCCACTGAAAGTATATAAGCTTAGTTAAAGTATTTAAGTGTCATTTTAACGTATATAAGTGTAATTAATATTACAAAAAGTTTGGAAGGTGTAATGCCACAAATACAACCGTAGATTCTGGGTGGGTTGACCCTAGCTGGATGCCAAATGCCCACCCAAGCTGCTCTATCACTGCTCTCCTTAGCTGGACAGAGGGGAGAGAAGATACAATGAAAGACTTGTGGGTTGAGATAAGGACAGGAAGATCACTCACCAATTACCATCACAGGCAAAACAGACTCAACAGCAACAACAAAATAATCTAATTTATTACCCAAGCAAAACAGAATAGAGCAATGGGAAATAAACCCAAGTCTTTAAAACACCTTCCCCCACCTCTCCCTTCTTCCCAGGCTTCACCCCCAGTTTTCTCTACCTTCCCTCTGGCAGCTGCACAGGCGGATGGGGAATGGGGGTTGCGGTCAGTTCATCACACGTTGTCTCTGCTGTTCCTTCCTCCTCAGAAGGAGGGCTCCTCACACTGTTCCCCTGTTCCAGCGTGGGGTCCCTCTCATGGGAGGCAGTCCTCTACTAAGTGGATTGCTACCCACATAAATAATACACATGCATATATTTATGTATATATTTGTATAAAAAAATCCCAAATATGTAGAACAAATCAGTAGTTAAATAATCCCCAATATCCAAGTGAACAAGTCCGTGATACTTCTGAGAACTGACAAGTGACTTTTCAGATGAGAATATAGTATTCTTTCTCCTTTTCATGAACAAGCTCATAAATCTTAAGTGGCAATCTTTACTATCTTTTTACATGAGCACTTCTATTTTTTCTAGTTATGAGGTTAATAAACTTGTCAGTTTAAGACAGATTGACTGTTGGCCATGGATAAGCAGAAAGTTTCCCCAGCACGCTTGGACACTTGACCAGGGACCATTTACAACAGATCTCTGTCATTACTGCCTCCATGGAAGAAGTATACTGCAGAGCATGATGTTTCCACCTCTGGGTGAAGTAACTTGATTTCTTTCCACGAGCTCTTCTGAGACCCCTTGTTTTCCCTCCTGGAGTAATATTAGTATGGCTTCCTCAGGGCAGCAGTCCAGCACTACAGGGTAGTTTCCTTTTCTTTTTTTTTCTTTTTTTCTGACAACCTTTGCTAAAAGTTGGCATTGCTAAATATTTGCACATATTATATTGACCTTTGTATTAATTATTCCTTACCCATTAATATTGGTTAAACATAATCATCCCTGCATAAGTTAATATGCTGCCTCTTAGCATCTGCCAATGGACTGCTGTTACAATGGGTTTGTGTTTGGCCCTGTGTTTTCCGATGAAGAAAAAAAATAAGAACAGTTACAAGTTCTCCATATTCTCTGCTCCTAAGCAGGGAAGATAGCGTTGCTGAATAAGAGTTGATTTTACCCCATCCATTCTACCAATTATGTGAAGAAGGGAATGGCAGATGCAGGGAGGGTAAGAAGAAAGTGCCCTCTAATTCCTGAGTAGTTACTGAAAAGGCTTTTGTATTTCAGTTGAGGAAAAATTGAATAATCTCAAGTTTTTTGTAGCACAGCAGAAGAAATGTATTTAGCTAATTGTGCCCTGCGAATACAGCTTTGTGAAAATACTGTGAACTGAAAAAATAACTTGAAAAATAGCTTGAATTAAGTAATTTTACAGACTTGAGTCTACTGTTCTCTAATATTTTCTGCAATGCAATATTTACAATGACATTTGAGGAGTATTGCTTTTGCACCCAAACTTGCTGCAATCATATAGGCGCCCTGAAAGACAAATAAACCTTTGTCATTTGAAAGTATCCAAATTACATAGCTGTTGTTTTCTTTACATAGCTGCATGTTCTTTAAGGACACACCCCAGAAATTATTTCAAAATGTATTAGAATAAAGAGAGTAAGAAAAGTAAAGCAGAGCATAACAGTTTAAGGGTGAAAGAAAACTTCATTATAATAACAGACCCTGGCTGTGTCCTGGGTCAGAGATAAATGCCAGAAGGTATGTGTATAAGGAAGAAGATACATGTTCTGCATGAAAAGATGCAGAGGATTTCACTGAGAGATTAATGAAGGTGATCTTTTGACAAATTTGTTTTGAGAAGAGATTAACACTGGTAACTTTTAGAAATACAATTTCTTTTACCAAGCAGACTCAGTGCCTGAGTATGACCATGGAACTCTGAGCAGAAAGCTATGGCCTCTGACCAGCACCCCAACAGTGCCATCCTTGAATGAGAGCTGAGACTTTGGCTGACACTTCTTTCCCCATCCTCTGTGATCAAAAAGAACAGGTCCTAATTTTGATCTGTCCTAGTACCCTCACAGGGTCAGGAGACGGTTGTGTTGCATAGGTAGTGACACCTTATTATTTTCCTTTACCAGAAGTTGGAACATAGATGCACTTGTTTCCGGAAAGACTGACATCTATATCTGGCCATTCTATCCGTCTTTTCTTCAAGGATGCCACACACTGTGGAGATGAGCAGAGAGTGATGGAGGAGTTCAGTGCAGAATTGCACTCCCCATGGAGTCAGCTGCAATGTGTTCAAAGAAGAACAGGTGATGTTAAAGGATTAAGATAAAGATGAAGCCACCTGACATCATTCTCGGCACAGCATTCTCTGTCTTCTTTCCTACCCGTTTTCTCCGGCATTGTTTTGCACAGCCTTCTTCCTCTGAAAGCAGCTGAAGTGGCCACATGAAGGGGCAATCTTTTTTCTTTTTCTCTTCTGCTGAGAGCAGCAGCATAGGAAAGGAAGAATTTTAGGTCTTCCTAGTTGAGGTAGTGGAAGGAAAGCATCTCCTGCACATCCTTTGCTGGGGCTGGAGAGCAATCTGAGAATGAGGTTTTTAGGGTACCTAAATGCCTACGTTTTCAACAGTGATCTGTGATCTGCCTTGCTATGGTAGGGGCACATAGCTCTACCATAACTATGCAGTACAATACACACTGTCATGCCTCATAGCGGTTAAGCAGATACAAACCCATCCAGCGTTATAGGATAAGCAATAGCCTTGGCTCCACCTAAGAAAATAAACGTGCTACACTGCTGCGACATTATCTGCAGCCTGAATCCTTGGTTCAGATTTTATTATTTTTCCTGACAATCTTGACAGCAGTGATGAAAATTAAGAGAGTGCATGTGGGAGAGGATATGTGTATATAATAAAAAATTTTAAAAAGAGATATTGTGCAAGTTCTGTATATTGAATATTCTAATGTAAGCAGACTCTGTGAACATTAAGCAAGTAGGAAAGCAGAACACAAAATGTGAAAGCAGAATATTTAAAATTGAGAGGAGATATACTGCAGCCAACACAAAATATCATAGACTTAGAAAGTTCAGCAGGCTTTGAAAGGAAATTGCAAGATTTTACTATTATGGCTAGGGAATGTTATGGAAACAAGAAAAAGGGGTGCCCCAGATGCAGTGGTTGCTATACATCTACTTTGGTAAAAAGGAAAGTGCAGAACAGCATCCATTACTACTATCATAGAACCATAGAATGATTAGGTTTGGAAGCGACTCCCAGAGGTCATCCAGTCCAACCCCCCTGCAAGAAGCAGGGACACCCCCAACTAGATCAGGTTGCTCAGGGCCTCATCCAACCTGGCCTTGAACTTCTCCAGGGATGGGGCATCCACCACCTCCCTGGGCAACCTGTTTCAGTGCTCCACCACTCTTACAGTAAAGAATTTTTTCCTAATATCCAATATAAATCTCCCTCCCTCTATTTTGAAACCATTACCCCTTGTCCTGTCACAACAGGCCCT
>VXBZ01009267.1:815357-829525 GCA_013399135.1 Heliornis fulica | reverse complement strand
CTCCTCTCCTCTCCTCTCCTCTCCTCTCCTCTTCTCTTCTCTCCTCTTCACAGTGAGGGTGATGGAACACTGGAACAGACTGCCCAGGGGACATGTGGAGTCTCCTTCTCTGGAGATATTCCCATCTGGATGCTGATCTGTGTGACCTGCTCTAAGGAACCTGCTTTGGCAGGGGTGTTGCATTTGATGATCTCTCGAGGTCCCTTCCAACCCCTGCAATTCTGTGATTTTGTGATCCTCCAGAGGCTCCAGGGAATCTCTGCTCGGGTGCCTGTAGGCCTGGAGCACCTCATCCCTACTCCTCAGCTCTCACCTGAGGGGGTCTCACCCTTCACTGCCAGGCAGCGTTTTGCCCTTTGTTTCACAGGCTCTCCCCGAGGCTCAGAAAAGGCAAACCTCAGAAGCTTTTGCAGAAGCTGCTACCAGAGAAATGCTTACGTTTGTGTCACGGCCTGGCACATGTCTGAGAAGAGACTTAATTTGTGGGGGAAACCATGGACTGTCCCTCATGTCTGCAGGATTTTGTCATCCCATAGATGTATTGTCAAAGCTGAGAGCAGACATTCCTCTGTCTGTGTGCTAACAGACTGAAGAATTAAGCTCAGGGAAAAAAATGGCGCTGATATGATACTGCCATCACGAAGGGAGAGCTGCTGAACTACAGTGACAATTGCAGGCAGCGCTCTGCTGAAACCCTGAAAGGCCAAAACATCCCAAAAGCAGTAAAAATGAGGGATTTATTTATGCTTGAAATGTTTTCATGTTGTTTTTCAAGCTTTTAAATGAAAGGCCCTGCTTCTCTCCCCAAGCACCACGATAAGATAAATAATAAATAGTCCTCATCGTTTGAGCCCAACAACTGAAAAAGTTTGAGGGCAGAGAGGGAAAAGAAAGGAGCTGGTGGTCCAGGGTGATACCATACAGGAGGATGATACACACAGGCACATGGAAAAATAAATGTTTATGTGGGGGGTGTGCGGCCACTTTTCTGTCATTTGAGTCCTGTACAAGCAGACCTTTTAAGAATATATCTGTATATTTTTTTGCACTCTGAGTAATTATGTGTACATCAAAAAAGCATTTTCATAATTAGCATCTCACAATATTAGCCAGACTCATTAGTGACATGTTGTGTTGGATTGTGAAATCCTTTCATTCAAGTGAAAGGGAACTTCAACTTCAGATATGCCTTTCACAACAACTGATAAATAGCAATGTTCTCTCTAGGCAGCGTTCATTTCTGAGCCCATGTGATCTTCTTGGGGCCAGAGCTCACAGTGAGAATAACCAGTTCAAATTCACAGACTCCCAGATCTGTGAATTTTAAATTCTGTTCAAAATTGATTCAAAGATCAGTTCAAATTGAAAGGATGATTTGGCCCCAGCTGCCGCATATTCACACTTCTATCAGCTGGGCTTGGGTTTCAATGGAAACATAGTGATCGGACTTAACAGAACAGTTCTTGAAAGGGACTCATTACAACTGTGGTATGCAACTCTACATTGTAAGCTGATCGATAAGGGTGCAGGAGTTAACAGCATTATGGAAACCCAGGGCAGCACACCTTCCCTCTCCTCCTATTGCCTTAGGTACAGAGAGCAATGCTCAGAAGTTACACCATTTGCTTTTTGTTGGTTCACAGTCTGTCTTACTAATAAATAACAAGTAAAGCAAATGTTCAGGTTGATATAATTTAAGATGTAACATCTGTTTTTAAACAGTAGCAGGTTAGCATTCACTTCTTCTCCCCAGCATTTCAGTTGAGCTGGGGAGTCACAGCAACACAGCAGAGCCACAGATCGTCATCTAGCACTGGATTTTCATCATCTTCCTCCAGGAACACAGCTCCTGGTGGAGAAATGACACCTTTCAGATACAGAAAACACAGTCATTTACTCTCTTTGAGTGCATCTACCTTGTTATGTGAGTTTGGATCAGTATTGCTTCCCTAGAGTGCACTTCCAAGTCCTCCTTAATGATCATGCTTTGATTCGCACTGGGTGGGGGGAGGTGGGGAGGAGTCCCTAAGCACATGAATTTGATTTCCTCTGCATGAAACTAATCTTGAAGGTGCAGTCCAGATGCCAAGAGGTGTGCAGCTCATGGGATTGTCCTAAACCTGGCCGAAGAAAGACATCATCAAGCGTGTACTGCACAGATGGAAGATGCTCAGAACCAGCTGCTTTACAGATCTGCTCTTGCTGGTCGTCGATACCTGCCAGTGTGAACATAGTCTTTGTGGTGACCTGCCTTGACCTAAGGGATTCATCACCAAGTTTTCATCTCTCCAGCTACAGACGTGGCTTTGAGAAGCTGTGGGAACTGCCACATGCCCTGCGAAGTGAGCAGGTACATTGTGGCCAGTTAGGCCGTGTTTCCCATTGACCAAGTCTCCATTGATTTTGGTGATCTGAGCAGATAGAAGAGCAGATAGTACCTCTTTCCTCCTTCATGTGCAAAGTTATTTTGAAATGTTGGAACAGCATAGGAGTGGGTTTATTGGCATTTTAGGGAGTTTTGCCAATGTTCTAGGTTGGACAAAACATTTCCATATGAGGAAAATGCTGGGGCCTGGAACTTGGTAACTTGCCCTTTTTTGGTGTGTATCAAGCCATCCCGGCTTTTTGACTGGAGGCCGATCCTGGTGACCAACAGTAAATCATGGAGAAACCACAGTTGCTTAGATACTGCTGCAAGACATGTTATAATGAAAAATGCTGATTATCTTAAATAAAGGTCTCACCACGTCTTGCCTTACCATGCAGAGCTTAAAATAATACAACAGAGCTTGCTGATTCACTTCAAAAGAAAATGCTGCGGTGCTGAAAGGATAACTGGAACATTACTACCCAGAATAAATTAGTACACCAAAGTTAGGAGCCATTGAAAGGTGGTGGGAAGATACTGTAACAGAAGCTGCATTTCTCTGCCAGTTAGAACTGCCTTTGTCACAGCTTTTATGTTAAAGGGATGTGCAAAGTAGGCTCTAAGCACTGGGTTTTTCAGCTAAGTTTGGCAAACCATCCATGGTTAGAGCTCAAACGAGCTGGACTGGTTTTCCAGAGAGCCCAGATCTGGAAGTGGCTGGACCCTGGGCTCTTTGGAGCATGAGGGTCCATTATGTTTCTGAGTCCTTGGAAGCACTAGAAAAGTATTGTCAAACATATCTTTTTCTGATGAATTACCTAAACTTCCTGACACCATTCCTGATTTTCCTTGTGCCTACTCTTCTAAGATCGTTTTTTCTGAAGTAATTATTAATATACTATTAATATGTGCAATGTATACGGAAGTTACATATGTCACCAGAGGTTAGTAGATACAGATCTGGATTTAGACAGGACATTGAGGGGGGGCAGCACAGTGCCTCCAAATGCAGCATTTTTGGGTTTTTTTTTCTAGATGAGACTGGTCGTTTGCATCTTACAAGTCTATATATTTATAAATATGTCTTAGAGCCTACACACAGTAAGTGCCAGGGTTTATATATTCATGTTCTATTTCTTTTAATTTCATATTAAATTTCCTTGTCTAATTAAAGTTTTTGTAATAGCAAAAAGATTATCTGTTCCCTAACAAGGCTCTCGCTGTATCTCATTAGTCAGATAGCTCAAAATTGATAATAACATGTGTGAAATAGCAACATCATGATGCTGTAGTGCTGGATTATTTTATTTCTCTCCCCTAGTGGCAAAATGCCTTTTCAGTGCTAGAAATTTATATTTCATTTGTCTAGACCTAAAAAAAAGAACTTTCTGGGACAAAAAAAAAAATAATTAAAAAACCCTAGTGTTTTAAAATTTTTTCTCAGTTTTAATCCTTTCTTGTGAAGGCATCTCAGACATCATTTCTCCCTGATATTGTAAATTAACAGGACACTTTTTCTATTTCTCTCATGACAGTCTTTGAAACAATGGAAGCAAATCAGCTCTTTTGTTTTCTTCTTAGATGCCCAAATGCATATGAGGACTGAGATGGAATTGTTAGTTACATATCGTAGGTATCTGTAAGCTGCTTTTGAACTCAGTATCAAAATTCTTAAGGGAAACTAAGATTTTTTTTCAAGTGGGTACTTGTCCCATCTTTTTGAAAAACATAAAGCTAAGTCCACATAAGTGTTGGCTGGGAGGAGGTTCTGAAAATTGAAACCCTTTCATCTTAAAATAATGTAGAAAAATCCTGCCATCAAGACAGTGATACTTCAGAAGAGTGTTTATTGCCTACAGGAGCCAGTCAGCAAATAACTAATATGTAGAGCAGTAGTTTTCTAATAAAACACACGCTCATGTGCACTTGTGCTGTTCATCATCACTATGGCTACAGTGTTCCTCACAGTCCAGCGTCTTTCACTTCAATTGTAAACTGAAATAAATCAGGGATGTGACAAATCCATTTCACTCCTTATTTGTCAGAACCGACGGCTCTGGTAAGTGCCAGCTGCAGTGCTTCTTGCTGAGCCATCCTTGCCACTGCCAGCGACACTGTTGAGTTGGGAGATCTGTCAAGCTACCCATTGAGGAGCCTTCAGGCTCTTCCCGACTCCAAAACTGAAGGCCTGTGTGGCAGATGAAGTTTCCTTTTCCTTCCTGCCCCACCATCTGCCTTGCAGAGAGGGTTTTCAGCAAGGCAGTGGAGGATGTGACTTTGATGGCTCTGGATACTGCAGGTTCCTGGAAGGCAAACAGAAGTTGGATGTTGATTCTGCCTAGTAGTGCGTGGTGAAAGGAATCTATTGCCAAGACATACTACTCAATTTGACCTTTTTGGTTCTTTTGGTTGTTCTCTTCACCATAGAGAGTGTGTGTGGTGGCACAGCTGCAACTATAGGTCTTGTCCTGGAAGTGGAGAGTGGGGTGAAAAGAAAACATCCTGATGGGGTGGGGGGCCTCCTGTGAGAGGAGGCTGTGCAGGACTGTATGTGCACTCTTTTGTGTGTGTGTGTGTGTGTGTGTGTGTGTGTGTAAGTAAAACCATCTTGATTCTTAGAAGGAGAAAAGCTCAAACATTTTCTGCCCAGCTATGCTATCCTATGTGGCTCTGAGCTCACCTCAGTAGCACTTACACCAAAGGAACTGTTATACTGTACAGCATAAGGAGACTTTAACAGCCCTTCCACCATTTGTTTCCGGGGATGGATTCTTGCTAAAAGTGGGTATAACGTGAGAAGATTTCCAGCAATTGCTTCCTTATCCACAGCTGGCGCAAACAGGTCACACGTCTGGGGGTACTGGAACCAAAACATCTTAATACATCCATCCGGAAAAAGTACTTTGCTGCATACTAAAATGTACTTCAGAGTCATGTGTGTGAAGAATGGAGATGTTGCACATTTCAGACACCTCAAGTGAGAGATATAAAATTAGACTCAAAAAACTGTAAGATATCCTTTCGCTCAATTTAAAACATTATGCTGAATAAACAGAAACATTTCTTGCTCCAAGAACAGAGCCCTAAAAGCAGATTATATCCTATCATCATTGCAACCAATTAATTAAAAAGTGTTGTTTGCTTTTTTTTTTTAATGAGTTATCTCAGTGGTACACGTCACTAATCAATGAGAGATTAAAAAAAAGGCCCTAAAAATTCAACTCGACTAATAAAAGCAAGGTTTTTGTCGTTTCCCCTCAGCCTCCACATGATAATTAATTGTGTGCAGATTGAAATGCAGAACATGGTTCAGAACCAGTTCTCGTCCCTTCAGTAGCAATCCTATTGTCAAGCTCCACACGACGTTAAGAATCATGTTTTGCTAGTCCAGGAGGAATATAAATATCCAGAGCTATGTCAACAATAAGTCCACTACAGATTATGCTACTAGGCATAGAAAGTGCTTTGGTAAAATATGTCTTTTTAGAGCAATCTGCAGGTTTTGTGGCTGAGATGCAATTCCATTTTTTCCCTTTGTAAAAGAAAGGAGTGTAGCAAGTTCAGGGTCTCATGAAGTAAAATGCTTTTCATCGTCTCAATCATCCATAGCATGCATGACCTGTTGAAGAACAAAGGGATTAATGATATTCTGAAAGTTAACTATGACTCACGTCAGTATCCACAACATAACGTCTTTCGGGGAGGGAGGAAATAATCAAATCTAAATAATGTTTCATTGCATTTCTTGGGGCTGCACGATAATGATATAATTGCTCTTTATACAAGATGTTGTGCATCTCACTTAATAGAATTAGCCTGTGCTTTCGTACTAATTGATATATTTCAGCCAATTTTGCCTGCTCCCCACTTACAAGCAATTTGCACAACTTCCTGACACAAAGTGTAGATCCTGGGGCAGGGAGAAGGACTTATTTGAACCTTGCAAGCTTAAAAGCATCCTGTGATGCAGACAAAAGTTCCGCACTTTAAAAAGTATGTATAATTGATGCTGTACTCCAATACCTACTGAATCTGCACTCTAATGCTGCTGGTGTTTTCTACAAAAGAAGCATTAAACACAGAGCAATGCTGCTGCAACAGCATACACTAACACTGTGTATTGAATGTGCTTACACCAGCCATGTGCCTCTGAAAAGGAAAAGGTACCCCTCCCACACACACTCCAGGCAAGGGTTTGAGAAACTTGGATATGTTAAGAGATGATAGGGACTCTAATTAATTTAAGGGGCTCTTTGATGAGTTTTCAGCCCTATGACATCTTCACTCAAGTCAAGCAGCAGAGCGTCCCAAAGCAGGAAAGTCCTGCATCCTGCTGATGGCTGGGGGAGCCTGGAGAGCAGCAGCCAGCTGCTGACACCCAGAAGACCCATCAGAGGAGCATCCTGTGGTTCAGTCTTTAAAAAAAATTTACTTTTCATCTGTCAGAATGAAAGAAGCAGGTGGTCTTTGAGCAAATCAATGCTCTTGGGAATATATCCATGTAGGGGAAAAGGCATGAGATTTCCCGAGGGGAAACAGGGAGAGGAGACAGTGATGTGTACAAACAAACCACGTGATTAGAGTAAGTCCAGAGATCTGTGCTATCTGCAAAAGGTCATATTCATGTCCTATCTTTCCAAGTAGAAATTTCTCTTTTGGTATTAAGGGACTACTTATTAAATCACTTTGTCAAAAAGACTGAAGCTGAATTCATCCCATTATTACAGTTGTGTAACTGATGGGGAACTCTTGGTACATCTAGCTTTAAAAAAATTAAACAAAAATGGGAAATCCATGGTGAAATCATCCTAATATCACTACAAATCTGCTGCCATGCATCAGCTGAAAGTGCCATGTTTCCAGGTGTGCCCTCATCAAGGTGGACCAGCTCTCACTCATCAGATGGTGTGACAGTACATCCAATTGGTCTTGTTCTTATCTTGAAAACTTCCAGCAGACAAACAGAAACACATGGAGTGAGATAGCCGACATTCTGGCCAGTCTAAATCCCTAATAGTCTCATATTTCTGGGCACAAATGTAATCATATCAGAAAGGTTCTATGGAAATATATTCATTTGGCTTTATTATCCACCAAAGGAGATTTCATGAGGTTCTGGAAATCCAAGAAAGCTCCCATTTATAAGTCATGGCTTGCAAATACTTGATGGAGATGTGCTCCACTGGAAAAAGCGTATTACTGTTTTAATGGACACACACTGGGCTTCCATGAGATTTGGAAGTTCATTCTCTATTTTTGTGGAGAAACAAGTAAAAAGTATATTATTAAGAATGTCAGTATTCTAGACTCTAATCTCTCATTTACCTGAATGTGCATTAGGTTAGAGCTAGCACCTTGCCTGATGCTTATTTCATATGCCACAATCACTGTGCATGTCAAAAAAATACACAGGTCTTGTTCCTCCTTCTTGACAGTTATTTTTCCTAAGTAATACAGTTACCTATTAACATAATAACACTGTAATTGCTTTTGTGCTTATAAGCATTATATATAATGTGGATCAAGAACAACATAATTTGTCTCTTTTGTGTAAACATCATTAAAATAACGAAGAAAATGCAGTTTGGACAGTTCGGTAACGATAGAAGCATGAGAAGTACAGCTATTGATAGGAACGCATATGGGTATGCTTTAGAAGACTTACTGTATAATGCTAGAAATCAACCGACAGCATCATGGAAATGGTTAATAAACTTTGAAAAGTTATGCAAAATTAAGAGTATGAGAGCAGCAGAAGGCTGGAGAAAATTAGACTGGGAAATGCTTTTCAATATAGGAATAAAGAAAAGCTTATGCAATTCCAAATTACACACCGTCACAGCACAGGGAAGTAACAGTTCCTTTCTGTACGCCTTTAGTGGGCTGACAAGCTGTATGCTGCATCCACTTGTGTGTGTCTGTAGCAAAAATTAAAACAAAATAAAACTCAAATTGTAGAGCCCCTTGACAAAAATGTTTGAGAATATTTGACTATATAATGTACTACTAAAGCCAGTCGCTGGGGACAATTAAATGCAACATAAACCATGTCATTCTTTAATCTGCTTTTACATTTTGATTAAGAATTGCAGATAGCAATGTGAAAGGTATTCTCAAAGCAAGGGGCATAATTGGTGAGATCCCTAGTACTCATTAACTCAAGATTACACTTAAATCAAACTGAATACCCATCTGATCCTGAACAGAGCAAGCTGTCAGAGCAGTGCAGATCAAGTTCAGAGAAATGTACTATATTTTTGTCTTTGAGGATGCCAAAAGCTAAAAGCAGTATGTAAAACATCAGCATTATTGTACAGATTCAGTGGAAGAACTGCAGAACCAAATAAGGTGCAACTTTCCTGGTACACCTGGGTGCATACAGGGTACTATGTTGTGAATATAATTCGCTGGGGTCCACACTCAAAAAGAATTGAAATAGTCTGAACAATAGATGACAAAAGCATTTATCAGCATCTGGAACTCACTTTTACTGATCAGCAGATAGTATCTGTGGCAAAGGAAGATGTCAACAAATTAGAAGAAACTGAGAAAAGGGTAACAAACTGATTACTGTGCTGAAAAGTTAATTAATGAGGAAAGGTTAAAAGGCTTAAATATGTGAAGGTGCTAAATGACAGCTTGTATTTTATTATATAAGCCAAGAAAGGAGAAAAAAATTGGAACGAATGAGTGAGAATGAGAGAGATGGGCAAATGCATTTGTGCCACCCTTGAGAATGTTTTGCAGCTTCCCGCCACCACCCTGAATAAAAGTCAGCAGAAGATGTTGGAGCTGGGAGGAATCAAAAATGCTGGAGAAGCCTATGTTTGAAACTGAGTTTTGAGAGGTCAGGAATGTGTTTTGCGGTGGCTACAGAAGGCTTTGTGTCCTGTGGTTGCTCCCGAGAAAAAGAAATCCCTCCATGCTCTGGGCTTCCCAGCAGCAAAACAGGCTCAGCAATATTTCTTGATTCACAGGGACATCGTGACAGGAAATTCAACAAGAAGAAACGTATCTCCAGGTTTGTTCTTAAAAATGATCTTATTGACCCAAACAGAGTTTTCAATGTGCCTTTTAACAATATTTTGGGAGAGGCAAAGCAACTGCAAGAAGGGAAACTGATCTGGCATCATGGTGAGTTGAAAAGTAAAAAAGCAGAAAATTAGAGAAGAAAAAAAAAAGTAGGTAAACATCTTGAAAAACTTGAGGTTAAAAGAAAAGGAGGGAAATGAAGAAAAGAACTACAGGAGTGAAGCATAAGATTCGAACCAGAGCGGCATACCAAAACAAGGGAAAGAGATCTCAGCTTCCCAAGAACAACTAACCTGAATGTGTTGCTGCCTGAAAAAATGGTGACACTTTGGGGTAGTTTGTGCGCTGGAAAAGGACACCAGTGCACGGGGAGCAGCATCATAGGGTCACAAAGATGGCCACTAACCCACTGCCAGTGTTGCTTGCCCCAGAGCCATGATTTAGTTATACCGGGATAAAGTGGGCACAAACAATCATCAGCCTTCTATTCCCTGCTACTAGGAGCATCAAGTCCACTTTTTCCTGAGCTCACTCTGTGCAGCCAAATTCATTTTGGCCTAACCTCCTCTTTTTTTTTTTTTTTCCTAGCTTTGAGAGGTGTTAAATATTTGATTCACTTGATCAAGCTTCTGGACCAAAAGTTAGAAGTGAAACTTTAACAGAGGGCAAATATTGATCTGAGACTGCTGCCTGTATTTAGTCCTGGACTGAAAGGAACAAGAGAGTACTGTGGTAAACGCTCTTTCCATTCTGCAAAGAGCCTTCCAGGCAAGGAAACATCTCCAAAATGATGCTTGTATGGCAGGTGGGTGAATGTGGCAAGATAAGCTGTGTGGGGTCTGTTGCAAAGGCTCCCGTGTCCTGCACAGTGACCTCACTCTAAACCCTGGGCCATGCCCTTGACTGCTGAAACACACAGGAATAACTCAGAAGAAATTCACAGTGGTGCTGGAAAATAATTTTAATGTGAATGAGTTAAATATGAAACCTAAGAGCTAATAAACTATGTAGGAAATTAAGCTACATATCTGGTAGCACCTGGTCCTTGCTTGGTTGTTTTGGTTTTGCCCTCACTTTGTTTTATCAGAATGCAGTGGGATCATATACTGAAGATCCTGGTTTGTACTATCCAAGTTGTAAGTGATGAAGGTGGCAGATTTAGGTAGGTGTGAGTTGAGATTTTGGACACAGATGAGGCAAAAAAAAAATGAAGACGGGTAAATTAGTTCAACTATCGAACAAACCTGGTGGTTTTGATAAAAAAAAAACCAAAAAACCAAAAGTGAAACAGTTTCTATAGAAGGACTCCTCTGACTTTTTGTCAAGGCTGACTCTAGATTTGGTTAGATAATGAGGTCTTTGGTTCAGAACAAGAGGCAGTGGACACAATGCAGGAGATTCCCTCCAAACATTAAGGTAATGCTTTGTTATACTCTGAAGGTGACTGAGCACTGGCACAGATTGTCCAGGGAAATTGTGGAGCCTCCATGCTTGGAAATAGAAGCTGTCTAGACATGGTCCTGGGCAACAACTCTCAATGTCTCTGCTTGAGCAGAAGGTTTGGACTAGATAACCTCAGAGACTCCTTCCATTCTCAACCTTTTCAAAATTCTTTAATTCTGTGAACACTGCTCCAGTTTATACTTTCAACATTTTCAATGTCTTCTTCACAACCACAGGAGCTGGAAATATGTATATGTATATGTATATGTATATGTATATGTATATGTATATGTATATGTATATGTATATGTATATGTATGAATGAAAGTTGAGACTCATAAGTGCAATTCTCTGGCAAAGTACCTGTCAAGGGCAGGATTCTACTGCCTGACGTGTGAGGACACAGAGAGCTCCAAACAACAGCTTAACACTGAATTACAGATCTCTGTTCACCATTTTGTTCTCTAGAATGAAATAAAACAGTGCTTTCGTAATTAAGCGTGTCTGCATTGTATCCAGATCTCTGGCAAGCAAAATTATTCTTTCTGGTCTGGTAGTCCTCTCTGTCTTCTCTCGTATATTCCTTGCTTCCCTTTGGTTGCACATCTTCCTACAATTACTGGAGAAAAATAAGGAAGGACAGGAATTCTGTGTGCGGCAGCAGGAGGCAGAAAAACTGCTGTTGGTGTTCAAGAGCTCACAGAGGATGACAATTTTTGACAATCTGTAGAACTTCCTGCTTTCACAGGAGAGCAGTTGGAGGTGAGCAAAAGTGAAATTATTGTATAATTGCACTTAAGTCACATTTACTTGCCAAAGATGGAAGGTACCAAATGTGACAGGGTGTAGCGTGATCTCAAAGACATTCCAGATCTGTCATTTCATCGTGGCATTCCTTCCGTGTACAACACTTTGTGTCGCAGAACCAGCTTGTTCAAATTCTTTCAGAGTTCTTTTGCTTCTTTAGCTGGCAGGGAAGTGTTTAGAGTTTTTCATTATTTTTTTTAATGCATGTATCAGAGAACAGAATAAGAATGAATACCCAGCTGGCATAGTGTGAATTTGCCAATCAAGCATGACTGTATCACTCAAGACTAGCTAGAGATGCAGCCAGGCAGATAGCACAACTCAGATGTGGCTTTTCTAGCTAAGAAATGGCATGTCATCCATCCTGGGAGTCAAAGCACAACAGCAAAACAAACGCCCGAAGCCAAACCCCGTGAGATCTACTTTCAATCTATCTGGATTTGTTAAAAGCTCTCATACAATGCCGCATGGGGATTTCCTAGTTAAGCTGAAAGGGATGGGGAACTGAACAAAACTTGCAGATTCGGTTGGGAACTCACCACAGAAGACAACATGCTGCCCTGGAAAGGGAGTGTTTAAACTGGGAAAAGTTGCTGTTACTGTTTCCTAAAGTTTGTTCTAGAACCAACAGTTGGTGTTTCCATATATTTCCATTAGCAGGAAAGTGGGAGTGTTCCAAGCTGGGGAAGACTATCAACAGAAAGGAGACTCAGAATATCCTACAGAGGTGACTACATAAACCTCAGGACTGGAATAACAGAAATGAGATTAAATTCCATAATGGAAAAGATAAGGTCATGTACTTAGACATTTATAAAAAGCATTCTTATTATGGGCTATAAATGAAGAATAGAAGGAGTTGCCTGTATTAGCCACTCACAACATGACTCTGAACTGCCAGTCAGATGTGGTCATATAAAAAGCAAACTGGCTCTATGAAAAAAGGTTGCTTTGGAAGGAATCAGGAGAGGCTACCTCCATGGCAAAGACTGGCAATGCTTTCTGAAAAAAACACTGCACGTTCCATGTCAGCTATGTGGAAGAAAGCTGAACTCAAATTGTATCTCTAGTGCAGAAATAATCTGAGTTACAGAGACTGTGTTATAGGAGACTGAGAAAACTTACTGATAGGCTAGACAAGCTGAGAGTTGCTGTGACTGCTGCCTATAAATACATTAGAGGTTGAATGCAAAGAAGAGACACACCAGCACAAGGTACAGTGGATATGAAGTGGTCTTGAATGCATTTGGATGGGGTGTTAGGAGCTTCCTAACAGAGGTGAGGGCAGTTCTGGTCCAGCAAGAAGTGCAGGAAAATACTGTACTTACTGTAAGACAGTGCTAGTTGTGTTTGTGGAAAGGGTTATGTAAGTATTTGTTCTTGTAACAACAAAGATCTATGCCAGTCCCATGGTGTAAAGATCCAAACCCAAGGTTTACAAGCTTAACAGACTGGACTGCACTATGCAGACCTGGCTGATGTACTTCAGCAGTCCAGTCACCACAGGACAGAGCCCGTGTGTTACCTCGCCTTACCCAGGAGCACATCTAGCATCACTGCTAGTAGAGGGAGCGAGTACTTACAGAAGAACGTTTACTTGGCAGAGGGAGTCGGTGTTGAACTCCATGTGCTGAAAGGAAATTGCTCGCCCAGTCTTGGTGTTCTACAGGACTTAGGTCTTCATCGCCGTATTTGAAAGGATGACGGTCAGACTTTACACGCTTGACCACTGTGCCTACCCAAAGCTTACTGCTGGATTTATGGCCTTATTCTTGCCTGCTCCTGTTATCAAACTTCTCAAAGGTCTCCTCGCATGAACCTTATACCTCAGAGCAAGCTGGTGGCACACAGCAGCACAGAGACCGAGGAAACAGGCAACTCTTGCTCCAGGAAAAGGAATGGTTTGTACAGCAGATTAAAAAACTTGCATGAAATGTGACAAGTGAGACAGGAATAATTCTTGCTGAGTGCGAACCACTGTCCTGTGTTTTCCCTATGTAAAAATGGTAGCAATGCTGTCAATTAGCACAAAGCTTTCAGCCACAGAGCAAGATGCTGGGGGTCCACACACGAGAGAGGTGCCTGGAAGTACCCGTGCAGTCCTTCTGACTCTCTGAGGTGTCCCCACAGCGATGGGAGAACCCCCAGATAATAAACTGCCACAAAAGCCACTGCCTTCACCGCAAGTGAACTTATTTACCTGGATCGGTACAAGCACCACCAGCGTACATGCTGGGCTTCCAGTAAGTAAAAATTAGAACCAGTCCTTACAATTAATCAATGGCAGCGATGGTCTCTTCGCTTCCTTCCCTATCCCTGCTCTCTCCGGCTTATTAGTGAATAATAGCCCATCCCGCGGGATGACAAACGACACGCCAGTGGCCCTCCTTCCTCGCCGCCTCTCGGGACCGGCTCCGCTCTCCTTCACCCATCAGCATTACCCCCGCACGCGTTTCGGCGGGACCGACCACCAGCCCGGTTTCCCCCCCCACCCCGCCGAACCGGGGTCCACCCACCC
>VXBZ01009267.1:746364-814211 GCA_013399135.1 Heliornis fulica | reverse complement strand
CTCCGTCCGTGCCCCCTGCCCGTTGCTGCGTAGGTTCTCTCTGTGTGAGGTGTCGACAGCAAAATGCTTTTATGGCTGCTTTATTGTGTCTGCCCATCCTGTGCTTAAGGGTAGTGCAGTTTCTGTGCGTTGGATGAATTGATCTGGCGTGACAGCGGTGCGTTCGCTCGCATCTTGAGGGAAGCGGTGTTTTTAAAGTGGAACAAAGTAAATACATGCGATATAAAGTTCACATTTTGTTAGAAGGACTTGCTTTTCCTCTAAAACTAGTATTTCGAAAAGGTTTTGTGGTTTTTTTCTTTCCCTCCTCCAAATTGCTGTAGGCTCCTACTGCTCTTTTCTTTCAATTATGGGTTTATTCCCAAGCAGGGATCGCCGGCGAGAGCCGCACAAAGTGCCTTCTCCAAGGTGATGAACGTTGCTTGCCCTGTGCTCAGAGCCCCTCACTCCCATTGTCTTCGGCAGGATTTGGGAGGCGATGGCCACGTTGGAAGGAGCTCGCTGCACCTCCCAGCGTAGGGTCCCCAAACTGTATAACAGCTTTCCAGAAATGAGTGAATGGAATAGTGATCGTCCTCCCGATTATATTTTATAGTATGGATAATGCTGCTAAAACAGGCTGTCACATTCGCACACCATCAGACTGGCAAAGTGATTTTGCAATGCAATAAATCCTTCGGCTGTTCACTCTGGACGTGCTCATTTGTTCTTCATTTTATCCGTTTTAGACATATACTGTGTTTGTGTGTGTGATGCCACAGTGCTGCTGTTTTACCACTGCCTGATTTTCTCACTCCATTTGTACGAATACTGTGGTTATTTTTGCAGAGAGGTTAATAGGTTAATGTGTCACTGGCATTAGCGGCTTACCCATCAGAGACATGTGGGTCATTAGACTGTGGCATGAGCATAAATCAGTGAGATTAAATGTGGAAGGCTGATGAAATATACGAGGAAGTTTCTAAGATAATGTGGAACACAGGGATACCATTCTTTAGAAACCATCAGGGAAAGAGGGCTTTCCAGCCTGGAATTAGAGAACTCTATTCTCTATCAGAATGATTCAGTTCTACTAAAACTAGGCAGAAGCAAATATATGTCCTATATATGTATTTGTGGAAGGTGCTGGTTTTAGTGTAGCTACAGAAATAGGGCAAAATTAATTTTAAAAGAGTGGTCAGATTCCACTCTGTCTTAATTGTCTCACACAAAACTGCAGTGTTTCAGTTCTCAATGTTAATTTTTAGAGAACTAATATCAGTACATAATATCTGGGACAGATTTTCCCCTCACTTACCTCTGCGTAGACTAGTTAACTTTTACTGGATAAGCCAGTCCCTGGCAAAGATGAGTTTCCTATATTTTACATGTGGAGCCAGATGTCGGAGCCACTTTCCTCAGTGGGCTGCTACCATGTATGTTACTATTTGTACTGAAAGTTAAGCCTAAAAACACTTCAGACATTTGAACTCTCTACTTTCCATACTCAGAGAAGCAAAATCGTTCTCTCTTCTGTTATTCAGTATTTGCTTGAGGTTGACCTGCTGCCCTGAAACAGTTTCTTGTACTTTTTTTGGGTGGCTCTTGAGCTTGTAACATTTTATCAGTACTAATTTATGTGGCTACCTTTGTAATTTGTTAAATTTTTAGGAAACGCTGCTGAACTCCTTTATTCCTCCAGCATATTAGTGTTGAAGAAAGTGTTTTCTGTTAGCAAAAGAACATTGTGTGGTAGAGAATACAGGCAGACAACATGAAAACTAAAATAGCTCTTTCATCCTTCATTCTGCCCCTTCGGCACATGGACCGCAGTTTGGTCTTTTGTTAAATTATCACATCATTGCATCATCCCTGGCCAAGGGAACAACACGAGGGAAAGGCTGTGTGTGTTGTCTACCTGGATTTTAGTAAAGCCTTTGACACCGTTTCCCACAGCATTCTGATGGAGAAACTGTCAGCTCATGGCTTGGGCAGGGGTATGCCATTCTGGGTAAAAAAACTGTCTGGATGGCCAGGTCCAAAGACTTATGATGAACAGAGTTAAGTCCAGTTGGCAGGCGGTCACAAGTGGTGATCCCATCACACTGAGGGCATTTCTCTTTAATCTTTATCAATGATCTGTATGATGAGATTGTGTGCACCTTCACCCTCAGTAAGTTTGCAGGTGACACCGAGTGCATGAGTGTTGATCTGCTTGAAGGTAGGAAGTCCCTATAGAGGGATCTGGACAAATTGTGTTGATGGGCCAAGGGCAACTGTATAAAGTTCAACAAGGTGGAGTCTTGGGTCCTGCACTTGGGCCACAACTACTGCAAACAATACTACAGGTTTGGGAAAGAGTGTGGAAAGCTGACTGCATGG
This sequence comes from Heliornis fulica, assembly GCA_013399135.1. Lineage (NCBI taxonomy): Eukaryota > Metazoa > Chordata > Aves > Gruiformes > Heliornithidae > Heliornis > Heliornis fulica. The sequence goes on along the minus strand of VXBZ01009267.1, from coordinate 811,850 downwards.
TGGAAAAGGACCTGGGAGTTTTGGTTGACAGCTGACTGAATATGAGCTGGCAGTCTGCCCAAGTGGACAAGAAGACCAACAGCATCCTGGCTTGTATCAGGAATAATGCAGCCAGAAGGACAAGGGAGGTGGCTGCACCTGGAGTACTGTGTTCAGTTTTGGGTCCTTCACTACAAAAAGGGTTTTGAGGTGCTGGAGTGTGTTCAGAGAAGAGCAATGAAGGTCGTGAAGGGTTTAGAGCACAAATCCTGTGAGTTGCTTACTGAGGGAACTGGGTTTGTTAAACTTGGAGAAAAGGAGGCTGTGGGGAGACTTTATCATTCCTGAAAGGATTTTGTAGCCAAGTTGGTGTCTTCTCCCAAGTAACAAGCAATAGGACGAGAGGAAATGGCCTCAAGTTGCAACAGGTGAGATCTAGATCAGGTATTAGGAAAAATTTCATCACCAGAAGCATTGTTGATCACTGGAGCAGGCTGCCTGGAAAAGTGGTGGAGTCAGCTTCCCTGGAGGTATGGAAGAGTTGTGTAGATGTGGGCTTTGATGATATAAAGACTATCATCAATTTATATTTTCCAATATAAATTATTCTATGATTCAATATAAACAACTGATTAGAGCAGGAAACAGAATTAAGATGTTTTGGAATCAGTTGACGATGTGGATTTGTATGTGTTTGTTCATCTGTCAGTCCATACTTCACGAAGCTCGTAAAACTGATACAGCCCCATTTTACCCAGAATGGTGGTAAATCACAAGTTGGTGGTTGTTTCTGGAAGAGAGAATGTTAGAGTTGATGTCTTAGAGATACTACATTATTCCCAGCACTACCCATAGTGATTTTATGTAGTATTTGTGGTACTCACTGACTGACCATGAGCAGGGTGGTATGATGCTTGCTTCTCTGCTCAGGCTATAAGATAATCATGTCCTTAATAAAGTCTATGAACTACATGGGTTTATCAAGAATCTCGAGTGTAACGGTAAGTACAAAATGTAGTTAGTGCACAAGTTCCTAATCCTCTTGTACTCTCGAGACACACACAGGCATCTTCAGTTGCAGTTTCAGTCTGGCTGAATCTCTGATGCCAGATACACTTAAGTCACACATGTGACAGTCACAGGGTTTGAGATTTGTTCATAGCTGACCGAATGCTGAGGGCTTCTGTGAGAGGTCCACAGACTTAACAACAGAGATTGCATTGGTTTGGATTTGCACTCTGGGGATGTTGATTAACAGATATGTTTCTGCTGGAAAGCCTTTCAGCTTGCTGCCCCTTCATGTTAATTCCACACCCCTCCTGTAAGCCTCACGAGCCATTTGCTGCCCCTAGTTTCTTAAATTCTCTTAGAGTGAAGTGAGTAAAGATAAAATTGTTTCAAGATAGCTGATTGAAGATTGAATGAAGCCAAGGGAAAATTAAGGACACCTTCTCTTTCACGGAATTTCTCTTCTGAGGGGTACAAACACTTTCCTTTTACATGGTCATAACATGTCTGAAATAGTATGTAGATAAAGGTAGGTGGAAATTACTGATTATGGGAAGGGGATGGAGGGACAAAGGAAAGTATCCTATGGACAGCTGAGTGTATGATGGGCTGTTTATTGAGCGTGGAAGCACAAGCTGTCAAAAAGCTTGCAAATTTTTAGACAGAACAGCAGAGAAAGCTATAGTGGAGCCATTCTTCACCATATATACATTATCTTAACTTTCAGTATGGTTTAGAGAAATGGTTTCTGCCCTGAAATAACTCATGGAATAAATGAGACAAACAGAGAATGTGGAAACAGTAGAAAAAAAAAAGAGGGAGGCGAAGCAGAGTATGTGGAGAGCCAATAGTAGTACAACAAGCGCAAGCAAAACTCGTGTCTTTTGGTATTTTATAATGCCGTGGGATGAGAAGTGAGGTGTAGCCATCATTGGTGGGACAAAAGCATCTGAAAGCTGGACAAGAGTGTGGCCTGAAGGGTGATGGGGGTGGAAGGTGTTGACTGGTATTTGAGCAGAAGGGAGTATGGAAGCAGTATGTGAAAAGATGCACAGTTGAAAGTGGGAGCAGCTCACAAAAGATGGATGAGGGTGGCAAGAACTGCCCACATCATATGCTCTTCTTTTAGATCATGACTTTTTCCCTTGTGTGAACAGCATGTTAGAGGAAGAAGAGTTGGGAAGGGCACAGAAAGTGAGCGAGACAAGCAAGAGGGGATCCAGTTTAAATTCAAGTAAGGTAGGAACATCAAAGAGTGTGACCATAAGTCTGTGTAGTATACCAACAGAAGAATAATTCCATTAATTATTGGTTACTGCACACACCCAAAGAAAGCAGTGAATTTCAAGTATGGCTACTGTCACTGTTACTGGAGATCCATGTGATACCACAGAGAAATAATACCTCCTTTGTATCAATCTTACTTCTGTCTACTTTCCACTGTCCATGAGTGTGGTCTCATTCTGAATTTGCAAGTCTTCTTCCTCAGCATCTCTTTCTGAGGTTGTCATTCCCCCATATCCTTGATGTGCAGCTGGGGCTGTTTGATGATGGACTCAGTTTCCATTACTTTGGCAGATGTTAATGAGCCTGTCCCCCAGACCCTGTATCAGGGAAGCCCGTGCTTACTGCTGCCGGGTACCAGTTGTAGCAGAAGAGATGAAGCATGCACATTTCATGAAAATAAAGTATCATCTGCTCAAGCCTGGTCTGCGCACCTCTTTGATGTGGTGTATGTAACATTCATGCCCGCTATAATCAAGGACTGGAAATCTAGAGTGCATCTTCTGCATTCAGGGTGTGGGCTACCAGTGTGTGCTTTGGTTCTGTGCTTGACAGCTTGTGGGACTGGTGGGAAATGGCAAAATCTGAGGTCACAGAGTCCATATCAAAGCAAGGGAGTACTTGGAATATGTTTCATTGGCAGGAAAACATCTCTGCTTGAATGTTGCCCTTGCCTTTGCTAACTCTGCTTCTTTCTGGAACGGTTGGACAGTGGCAGAATGAGACGTTGAGAATTGTAAAAGTGGTAAAAAACCTAAATGAACAAGACTATAGTAGGGTAAGAAACACAACATTTGGGGCACAAGCTCTGAGTGCCCCAGGAAATGGTTTCCTGAGGAGATGATTATTCAAAGAGACCCTTTCAAGGGTCTAAGGAGCCTCTAAGACATGTCAGCAGAGGCACATTTTCAAAAGTGCCACCTGTAGTTATTGCAAATTACAGCTTTAGGGCTCAAACCACGATGAACTGTCACTACCTCAAGGCATGTTACCTGTTATGTGTGAGCTGTTGTAGCTGAAAACGTCACCTTTTTCCTTAGAATAAAGAGTCTAAAGCTTCTCATACCTGGTACATCTGCATGGGGAGGTGAAGACTTGAGTTTAAAAGTAAGTTGGCCAAAAGGAGTTTGATGTATGTTATTTCCAATCTGGGCTTGTGTGATGTCTGAAACTTGTGTCCAGACTGTCCCTGCTATGACAGGAATAGCTGAACACAGGCATGTAGCTCTTTTGATCCTGCCTGTGCCCAGTGCCCATGGTGGATGTGAACACAGATTTGGGAGGATGTAAACCTCAGGTGCTGCCAGTCTCTGCAGCTTGGCCTTGGTTTCTGCTTGGGTTCAGTGGGATCTCCTTGAACCAGCATCAGATGTGGCCTCAAGACTGGCTTTCATCCTTGCTTATCTTCTGGTACAGATATACCCGTTGTGGGGCTTGTGAAGATTAAGTGGATGAGGGATTTTTTTTTTTAATATCACTCTATATAGAGTCCATGAGGCCAAAAGAATTTGTGGTGAAGGTACAGAGTCACATCAGCTGGAATGTAAAGGCAAAGATGGAAAAGATATATAGGTTCAGGTAAATCATAGAATATCCCGAGTTGGAAGGGACCCATAAGGACCATCGAGCCCAACTTCTGGCTCCACACAGGACCAGCCAAGAGCATGTCACTGAGTGCATCATCCAGATGCTGCTTGAACTCAGTCAGGCTCAGTGCTGTGACCACTTCCCTGGGGATGCTGTTCCAGTGCCCGATCACCCTCTCAGTACAGAACCTCTTCCTAAAATCCAACCTAAACCTCCCCTGTTGCAGCTTCATACCATTCCCATGGGTTCTATCACTGGTCATCAAAGAGAAGATTTGATGAAGGGGCAGGCAGATTGGTGCCTGCCCCTTTGCTCTCCCTCATCAGGAAGCCATCAACAGCAATGAGGTCTCCCCTCAGCCTCCTCTTCTCCAGGCTGAAACAAAATTAGCTCAACTGTTTTATCTCCCCTCAGCCTTTTTTTATATATACATTTGCACAGATAAACTTGGTCTGAAATGTTTTATTGGACTAGAATAATCCTTTATTTTATCTAAGATACTATGACTTAGGTTCCCATAAATGAATTGTAACAGTCAAGCCAAATAAACTGTAGATGTGTTTGTGCCAATCGAACTTCTGAAGTAAATGATCTAGACTCAGTCAGGTTACATGTCACTTTGAGACCATAAGGCATGAATATAAATAAGCTATGAGTAAAAAGTAAAAACGGTGATTTAAAAGAGAAATTTAAGCTCAGACGGTAACATGCACATATTTATTTTCTTTAGTGCGATTTCCTAGACATGATATGTCCTTGCAGTACAGATTGTTGTGCTGATTAAAGAGCCAAAGGTAATTAAAGTACAGTTGGAAGTGTCAGAATAGCAGAAAATCATATTGTAACAGGTGTCACTTCATCATTGTCACTAGTGGGAATCAGTAGTGCCGTCAAGTAGTAGAGCCTTGACTGAAGGGACTGTATTAAATCCAATTTCTCTGGTTTTTTTTTTTTTTTTTAAGGGAAAAAGCAGAACTGTATTTATTGTGTAAAATACAGCCAAAAATACATTGGTTTTGTACCAGGACCTCTCTGATAGTTCCTGTTAAGGAGACAAGTGTCTTTATTAAGAGCAGTCGGTCCCTTTCCCTGCTGTTGATGTAGGGATAAGCATTTTGTACTTACAGCCTGCTGGTTTTCCTCTAGAGTTGACAGTACAGTGGATAAAAGAGAGAGTTAATATTTACTTGGGCTTGAAAAAAATAGAAGCTGTGGTCAAGATCTTTGAGTAGAGAAGCATGAAAGCTGAGAATCCCTCAGATATTGACAGTAGGCTTGATTTACCCTTTTCCTATAAAGAGATCATCACGTTCCACCATTGATTTGTCAACTGAAAGTGCTTGTGACTTTTCCAGCCTGTGGTCACACTGTGGCAAGTGTCCACAGAACAGGGATTGGATGAAGCTCCCAGGATAACAGCAGCTGTAACATTTGGGGAAGAAAAAACGGGGAGCACCAGGTAGGTAGAAAAAAGACCCGTTTTTCTGACTCTGGACTACTGCTTGTCCTTCTTGCTAAGTCCCTAAAGATGCTGTGGAACAGAAGTGCAGATAGAGGACATGTTGGCATTTTAGACATGAAAGCCTGTCTTTTTCTAAGCAGTCCATAATATTCAGTAGAGCTGAAAACCAAGGAAGTTCTTTATAAATGATTATTAAAAAAGCAAACATTCTATTCCATGAATAACTTAAGATAATAAGAAAATTGCAATTAAATGATGTGCTGTTGACTGAGTAGTCCTCTAATTGCTGGAGTTTATTCTTAGATTGTATTGAAACTCTAACAATTTGGAAATAGAAGTGTATGAAGAAAAAGAGTGTGAGAGAGTGGAGTTATATTTTGTGGAGCTCCTCAGTGTGTAGAGAAGGGCATAGTAAATTTTATGAATCCATTTCTTGAGAAAATGGGTCGTCTTTGTGTGATATTTTTCTTTGAGAAAAGGATAAGGAGATGCAGGCAAAATTTGGTTAGGAGTAGGTTCAGCAATAAAAATTGTGATCTGATGAAATTAAAGTTTCTGGAGAACGTTAAATCTGTCCCTTTGTCTTGATGAACAGCAAAAACGTATCTTTAGTTCTAATTGAATTCACAAATGACTTTAAGGGAGGGGATCTGTGAACAGAATTGTTTCATCTCGTATTATTAGATAGATACCTAGTGGTGCCATTAGTTTATTAAAATATTCGGGATTTGTGGGTCATACACCCTTCAATTAGTTTATTTGTTTATTTGTTTATTTTAAAAATATAAAAAAAAAGGCAGGTCTTTTTTTTTTTTCAATCCTTAAGATTTTTGCCAGGAAACTTTTGTCTTTTTTGGAGTGTGTGTGTGTGTGATGAGATGCTAGTGGGGCTTGTTGCTAGTACAGTGCCTGGAAGACTTCTGGTTTTGCTACCCAGTTACATCTCCAGATCTGACTGGGTGTGAGGTGGGAAACTGACCAGGCTCTGCGTGCATTTGCATATATATTGCTGATGTGATTTTTTCTGTTCAATATTGCACCGATATCAATGTTCATGTTTTTGAAGTTGCTCTGAAACAGCCTCATTGGTCACAGCGTGGTTTGTGAGAAGGCAGTGCCTGACTAGAAAATCGTGATTTACTTTAGGATAATTTGAATTCTTATTATAGTAGATAATTTCTAAGGCCTGAAAAGGAAGGAGTTTTCTGATAATAGCTTATGTGTAACAGCAAGAGTATTTAAAGGATCTGATTCAAAATAAAATTAAAACCTTGTAATACCTCTTTTTAACTTAGTGTTATAAAAATAAATTTAGTTGCAATTGCAGTCTTGAAAAACCCACATTATATAACCACGTCCGAGCTGGCCAGATCCTCATCCATGCTTCAAAGATAGTGTTAATTAAGACCAGCAGGAAAACACGTGGAAACAAAAGATAAGAAAATCAGAAATAAGATAGAAGTAATTTTTCTGAAGGGACCTGCCTTCTTTCAGTATCTGTTGGCTTCTCCCCTAGTCTGTTTCTACCAGGCTGAGACCTCACTATGCTCTTCTATGTCATTTTAAATAAGTGCAAAACTCTGCTGTACTCTTGTAAGACACAGAGAGAGACACATAGAGTGCAGCTGGAGAAGAGGACGGGTCTGATGTTCTTGGCAAACAAATAAAAGGGTGTTCAGGACATAAAATGTTTCTTCTCAGGTTTGGTCTGGAGGCCAAAATCTCCTGAAATTTGTCTCTGACGGGCTGCAAAGCCTCCTTAGGCAACTCATTCCAGCTGCCTGGCTTGTTGGCATTGCCTCATCTACTTGTGTCTGACCACAGGAAAACTTCTGTAAACACACATATTTCAGGAGTGGGTGAGAACATACTCTGTTGCTTAAACCTGAGGCATACAGAGGTGTTTGTTGTACCTTACAAGAGTTGTACTTGCTCTGCTATTCACAGACTGTTTCACATGCAGTTTCACGTATGACTGCAAGGAATGAGTGATAAGCATCACTTGCAGAAGTTAATAAATGTTCTCTAAAATGTTAAACCCAGCAAGAATCTTAACAAAAGCAGCATAAAAGCTTGGGATATGGGCTAGGTAAAGGTGCCAATGCCAGTGCAGAAAGTGCCCATAATAACCTAGGCATCCAAAATGAGTGAGTGCTGCTGAAAATGTAAATTTTAACTTAAGGGAGTCTGTAAAACATAAGACCAAGTCTTTAGGTGGTTGATGGAGGTAGCTCAAACAGTGTCTTCAACAGGTATTTCCATAGAAAGTTTGATAAAAATTAGTGGCTGGATAGCAGTTTGCCACTCTAAAACTCGGGGAAGCATTGATCTAATTAACTGTTTACATTTTGCTAATTAGTATTGACTCTTTGTGCTGCCTTCGTCTGATCCCTCTGGGAGAGGCAGAGGTCAGTGTGTGGTGCCAAATGGGTTTTCCAGGGCTGAGCAGAGCAGCAAAAAATCTGTGGAAAGGCTAAAGAAAGGTGGTGGGGGATGGGGGTGGAGGGGGATGTCCCCCGAATGATAACGCCATGTGCAGTGGGAGGCAGATGGACCGTTATTTTCCTAAAGCGCTGTGTCTCTCCCTCAGCTTTTTCTTCCTCCTCCACCTCTCGCACAAGTTTTCCTTGACAATACAGTGAGGCAGAGTTCCTTTTCCCTGACTTGATCGGAAGTATAATTTTATGGAAGCATCATTTTGAGGTTATAAAAGTGAAAATAAAATAGGCAGGCTCCTGTTGAGGCTATAGACATTTTTTACCCATATAAAACATTTCATTGTGTTTCTTCTCTGTTTAACTGCAATGTATGTCCTTTTCTATGCTTGCATGGATGTTTACACCTTCAAAGACTGTCTTTGTGGAACTAGTTATATGTGTTTGAAATGTGCGAAATTGGTTCTGAGCTGTAGGAAATACTCCACATCAGAAACTAGTGGCTACTGTAAGGATGAAACAAAAATTTTGACTAGAAAACACAAAGTACTTCTTTTATTTTCTTTTTTTTTCCTTTTTTTTTTTTTAACCAGGTTGTTTATCATTATCTCAATGTTCTTTTTTAAAACCTCTGTCTGTAATATAGAAGAGTTATCCAGGTGTGAGAACACAACCTCCCCATTTGCAAGTGATATTCACGCCGCCGGTTGAGCAAACAAAGAACATCACTGGAACCAGGCTCCGAATTTGAGTGTTTTGGGTGATTTATCTACCAGATGGTAAATGCAGTCCAATGTAAAAAATTAGTCTGGGAGCAGGGAATCAATCATCCAGCACACTGATCAGCAAAGGGATTTGGGTGTTATAGCAGAAAAATTAATGAGCTGGCAATCCACTGCAGAGCAGCATTAAAACAAAAAGATACTACACTGTAATAAAAGACTCTTCACCCAGAAGACAAAGAGATGAACATACTGCTTTATTAGACACTTGATAAACCTAATCTAAAGCAGTATATCATGTACCAAAACCCTAATATTATTCAAACATGATGATTAAAAAGTTCAGTATCAAAATCTGGAAATTGGACCCAATTTAGGAGAGTGAAGTCTTTCACTGCTTTCATATTTGTTTTCCAAATACATAGGCTCTTCTACCATAGGGATTACTTATTAGTATTCTATATGATAGCAATAGATAGATCTATGCTATTTAAAGTCACAGTACAGTGCATTCAGAATTACCTAATGAAAGATTGTAAGATACCATTACTAGCTTTATGCCATTATTATATCTTTCTGTAAAAATCTTCAAAATGTGTCCCTAGCCCCTTTCAGCCATTCAAGCTACAAGAGATCAGATCAGCCTCGCCACCGAAAGCTCTTCATGACTTTTCTCTAATTTTTCATGGGAAGCCATCGAGTCTCCATCTAGAAAAGACTAAGAAACGATGGCTCTTGTACCAAATTTACACTTCTTGATTTACCTTTTTTAAAAAAAAATATTCTAAGGATTCAGTGCAGGTTAGGATCTTTGAGAAACAACAGAGGCGTTACAGGCTGTCTCTGCAGGGAGGCGAAACAGCAGCATGTTCTGGCTATGTTGGTCTGAGGCCACTTGACACCAGCGGAAAATGTAAATGTGGGTCCTCTCCTAAACCTGAGTCTTTAAAGTTACTCCTGTGACTGTGGGCAGCTGAAAGAAGGAGGTTGAAACACACCTCTTTTCTACTGAGGTAATCTATTATTCTCGTGTGTCCTCAGAGTAACCACTTTTATTTCTGAAAGGAGATAGGAAACCTTAATACCATACTGTCCTTCAATTTTGGCCTTTGCTTGTTTGGTTTTTTTTTTTCTTTTTTTTTTTTCTTGTGGGTGGGTATTGGTACATTGGTGAACAGCTAGTGAAGCGCACAAACACAAATCTCCGGTGTCTCTGTGCATCAGGCAAATGTAATCCCCAAATGGTTTTTCACTTACGTAGTAGTTCCTGCTCCTCCTGAGTTTTTGGGAGGTTTTGTGTGGTTTTGTAATTTTTTTTTTTGGTTGTTGTTGTTCATTTGTTTAAAATGATTCCTGGAGAAAGATTTCTAGAACACAGGAGAAAGGAGCTGATGGTCTGACAATCTAAAATGTATAATGCAGCCCATTACCTCAGGAGTTCTTCCAGTCTAACTACTGCTTAAAATCAACAAGAGCTCCTAGATCGTGGTCCCTGTGAAAAACAGATTTCTCTGTGTACAGAGTAAGCAGTAGGAACCTGCAAATATTAGTCTCATACAGCTCTACAGATTAGGGGTGTAGAGCTAATGATTTTCCATAGATGTATCCCGTACCTAAGTGATGGACTTGATTGCCTACATTTTTCCCAGCCACAAAGACATGTTGGCGTTAAAATTATGCTGAACATGTAAAAATAGTTGCTGATGCTGTGCTGGGTTATACAGTTCCAGAGCTGATCAAGGTCAGCCTGGGCATAAATAGGAACTGTTCCTTGATCAGTGTATGTGTATTTCACTGCTGAAATTGGTCTTTTAAATCAGTTGTATGGGCATGAGACAGAGGGCAGGATTTAGTCACGTGTGTATTTACATGTGGGTTTTTTTTTCCTGCTGTATTTATATGGAGATATTTTGCTGGCTGTATTTTTTCTTCCATTTTGGATATGTGTCTGTTAAAGATGTCTGACCAGGGTAGGTGTCTGTGGCTCTGCTTTCCAACAGAAAATGCAGATTAACTTCAGTTTGGCAGCGACGCAAGGTCTATCGGTGCCACACAGGCAAGACGATTCAGAGCAGGGGTGGTAACGTGCCTGTGATCTTGGTTTTGTGCCTTCTCCTCACGCTGTCCTCCCAGTCTGACTGGTTGCACTGGTCACTTGGCCAGCTGCCAGAGGACCAAGTCAAGATGACCTTTGCAATGTCTAGGCAAGGGCAAAATGAGAACCAGCAAGTCAAAGTTCCCTGATTCTCCACTGCAGTCCAGGTAATAACAGCTAATTTATGGCAATTAGGAAGTCTCCCTCAAGAGCTGTAAGCTGACACCAGGCGTATTTTGGCAAAGTGTCTGCTAGCTGTGCTCCTCGGACCCGGGAACCGCAGAGAAGAATCATGAGCTGGCTAATCCACTATTACATTTGCCGAGGGAATCCCCAGCGGGCAACCGTGAATAATTTCCACCTGCTCCGTACTGCATGAGTGGCATGAGAGGAACAGGAGGAGGTGGATGAATATACTGAAGGAGAGGTGGCCTCCTGTCTGTCCTTTAAGTAAGGCTTGTTTCTTAGTCCAAAATACTGGGCATCACAGATTGAGAGGTTTTGTTGGTGTTGGCGGGCTGTAGAGATGCTGTCAGCAATGAGCAAGCTGGAGTTCATCGGTTCTGTGCAAACGTGGTGGCTCTACAAGCCCTGTGACAGCCATCGCTGTAAGAGATGATGAGGCAGGAGTCCATGCCATGCCGTGCTTTAGCTGTACTGTAAACTCTCAGGCCCTGAAATCCTTTCAAGGCTGGTGAAGGGGGTTAGTGGGAGCTTCGGGAATTGGATTTCTCCTTGTGTTTCAGTGAGGATAAACGAGCAGGCAGAGAGGAATTATTAGCGATAGATTTAGCTGACAAGAATGTATACGGGAGAAAAAACGTATTTCAGCAAGCTGAGCTGCTCCTCGGCAGTGATTTGTTTCTTAGAGGTGTGATATAGTTGTTAAAGTTTGAAAGGAATGGAGCGGGTGGCTCAAGTCCTTCCCGGCTTCTGCAACTTACTGGAATTACCAGAATTCATTAAGAAACCTGAACGATCAACCAGAGGCTTGTTTGTTTGTTTTCTCCCTGTGACTTTTATGTGGCTAGTTATTTTGTTACTTTTCCAGGGGTTTTGTGACTGTGTAATTATGGTTTTCAAAACTACTCCTAAATAGTGTAGCATGTGGGTGTTTGGAGGAGTTGATGCAAACCTAATTACGTGCCAGCACCGTTCATACCGCTTATGTTTCAGGGATATTACCCAAGAGTCAATTTATTTCCTTTCTCTGTATACAAAAAAGAAATCTAATGTGATTTTTGCAAAGGTAGCATATCATAATAATGCACCACAATGATGTTTTAATTTATAGATCTATTAAAGGATTTTAATGAGATTGAACTACAAGAGGAAACTGAGGGGTTTTGGGTATTAATTTGGAAACTACCAGATTTACCTGCTACATTTTAATTTCCTACATGGGAAACACTCTCTTGTTGGAACTTGCTTTTATATAATATCCTGCAAATAAAAAGGTACTTTGTCTTTCCATTGAAATATGAAACTACATGAGATATTTTTGTAAATTCTTGATTTTAATGTAGACAGAATCTGTGGGGACCCACAGGCATGATTCCCATGAATTAAGTTTTGAAATGTATCCCTGTTGTTTCCTTCTTGAAAAGGTCTGTGCTGCTTCAGAACATTCAGCACGGGCACTAAAATCCCTCAGACCACAGATATTCCAACAACCTTTAAATTGTTTTTGTTGGATAACTCACCTTTTAAAATAAGATGTTTCAATTTCTATATCTAGTTAAGCTCCATAGATTACTTGGGAATAGGCTTTTTTTTCTCTCTGTTTTGAAATAGAGAGGTAATATTCCCCCAAAAGAGCTTGTCATGCATGGTGACTCTCAGGGTGACAGTCAGGAGACCTCCCATGGCATCAAGCCTCCTTGATCACTATTTCTGCACTCAAGCCTACTCCTCTGAATTGCCTGTTTCTTTCTGATCGACCTTACTATAAGTTAACCATGTATTACCATTGGAATTTAAAATCTTGTTTGAAAAGATTAATGTACAGCTTATACTTAAAAAAATGAATAAAGAGAATAGATATTAGGAATATTATTTTAAATATTCTTATAATGATCTTGCCTTTATAACTTGTGTTTAGAAATTTACTGTATATTATAATAAATAACCGGGAACCTTTTTGTATGTATTTTCAAAGATCTCTCATGGCTTTACACATATTTTTGGTGTAAATTACTCTTCAAATTTGGGTGAAAACTTGGATATTAGGTAAATAGTGGATAAGGGTACTTATGTTTTTTTAAATAGGACTTGATACATTCAATGAGCTGCTTCCACTGCTGTGAATTATTGCATCCTGCTTGAATTGCTTTGAGAGTAAAAAAGCATCCAGACAATGAGATATGCCCAATTAGTGAATATGTCTGGAAAATCTGATTTGAGCAACTTGTCTAGCATTGCACAAGGACATAAAAATTACATTTGCTCCAATAACATTAATTCAGGAATCTTCTTGTTTCTGAATACTTGATTTGCTCTTTTATTATGGGTTTGCTTAATGTAAGTTCCTTTGAAAGAAAAAGAACAACCCTCCCCACTAACAGCTGGGGAAAATACAGGCATTTCATGGAGTGGGCTGATCTTTGAGTGGCTGTGAGAAAGGTCAAAACCATTATATCCTGGCGGAGGCCTCTCACTTGAAATAACGTCATAATGGGTACCACTGAAAGTAGTTCTCCTCTTATCAACCAGCAACCTGGAAAACAGATGCAGGATTTTTCTCTTCACTTACTGGAAAGCAAAGACTAAGCCACCCTGGGCTCTCTGTCCTGGCCTGAGCTCCCACGTTTTTCCAGCAGTTGTTTTTTCACCATCCTTTCCTCTTCCACTCTGTGGTCCCTCTCCTCTGGCTTTCCTTCTGGTCTTCTTTCAACCTTTGCTGTACCTGCCAGCTCTCTGTCCTTCATATACACTTCTCAGCTTTGTACTCGGATCATTTTCCACTCTTGGGCAAGGAGACAATGCACATGTGACATACACATCAAATACACAAGCTTGCCAGTGCTGATTTTTGATCCTGAAACCACAGCTCACCTGGGACACCACAAAGAAGGCGTGTATGGAAGGGGGAGCCTGTGACCAATCTTGCTGGTGGTGTGTAACCAATAAACCACTTCGATCGAGTCACTTAAGATTTCAGGTGGATTGGATGTGTTTTCACATAGCAGAATACGCAATGGCCCGAGCCTTGGAAATCATAGTTCCTTCACTGAACTTTGTATCTAAGCTCCTGCATGCAAAGGCTCAAACACCTTAGTGATACGAGTTCCAATTTTGTTACCAAAAAACCCTAAAACATCATATGTGCCCCACCTTCATTCTTAAAACCTACATAACTGGAAATTTTTCTCTGAAAACAATAAGCCTGAATGCTGTGAGAAACTTAAAATATGATCTTGTCATAGAAAATGTTACACAACGTTAACAAAAAATAAAACAGTTTGCAGCTCTGTGGGGTGTTGCAAGTTTGGAGTTAGCAAATTGCATTACAAAAAAACCCAACTCGGGGCTTGCTGGAGAACCTGTTCAGAAGGCAGAAAATGCCAACATTTTCACTATCAATCAGATTCACTTTCTCAAATAAGCTGAATACTCTCCTTTTTGTGGGAGTGTTTTTGAGATTCCCTCACGGCTTAACCTACAGAAGCTGTGACAACTTTTACTTCCAGGCTCAGTAAGCCTGTCTGTTTCTTGTTGCAGAAAGGAAAATAATACAAATTTAACAAACATTTATGCTATTTATCTCACAGGAAAGTTAGCTGAATAATATTGTTAGATAACACCAGGAAACACTTTTGCAGAGCAGGGAAAGTTACAGGGTTTGGTTTTGGGGAGGGGATTGATTTTGGTTTTGATGTTTAAATGCAACTGAGATCCCCATCTAAAGCATAGTTTTATGAGCCAACCTACTGAAAATTGACCTTGCCCAGGGTTTTACCCTCCTGCTCCTGGCTGTGTATTCCACCACAGACCTTGTCTGACCTTAGCCTTCAATGCACCCTGCTCACAACAGGGTCACCTCACTAAACAGTGGCAGAACAGTAATGCAGCAAAAAGTGGATATTTTCTTTTCTTAGTATTACTACTGGCTTACTGGCTGTTGTGACAAATACCCAACGTGACAAGGCTGTGAGGCACAGAGCAGGGAAAGATAAGGAGGAGATGTAAAGCCCTATCCTTGCCACACGTGGGAAGGTGGGAAGGTCCAGTCATGGGAACTCCTGCCAACGCTTCTCTGCCCAGCCAATGGAGCAGCATGAGCTCCAGAGGTTACCCAAATAGAAAGTTAAAGTCTTTAAGAAGAAAAAATATGTACGTCTTTGCTTGGTTAGTGAGGCCATATCTGAGTTTTGTGTATGGAATGACTTTTGAATGTGTTCTTGGTATTTCTTTGTGAACAGGCATCACATATTGAGAGTTGCACATCCCTCTGGCTTGGATAGACTTACTACAGCCACAAATACATCTCATGCCATAGATTTTCATTCCAACACTGAAGCAGAGAATTTCAGTATATCTCTTTCTGCATAATGGGCAGAAATCTTGAGGAGTAAATAATCTGATCTTTCTGAAAACAGGGAGGAGCAGTATGTGGGAGTGTGCAGTCTGACTGGCAAAGAAATTTCCTACAGATTTTCAGTGTAACTAAAGTCTGTCAGACAGAAACGGTTTGTTCCCCCCTTTCAAAGTCTTACATAGCCAGTATAGAAGCACTATGTATGATTAATTTGCTTGTTTAATTTGCCTTGTTCTTCATGTTACACTTCACTAAATATGTTTACTTTTATTTCTGCCATTCCACATGATGGAATTTATCTGCAAAAAAGAAATTTTAACTGCAAGAAAGGTTTTATGGACAGGCAGCGTGGCAAAACTCGAGGCAGGAATCTAATGCAAGAAGTTAAGCACTGTCTTCCCTGAAATCAAGGAGCAATTAAACTTTTTATTCTGCTGAAGAACTTGAAACCTGTAAAGTAATATGGTAGCATAATGGGAAGTGGCTCTTAATGAGCTTATGCAGTTATTGCAAATTAAAAGCAGTTGCATGTTCGGCTAACAAAATACCGGGGCATACATTATCATTAAATGTTGGTGATAATGCAGTCACAACAATAGGCAATATACATAAGACTCACAGAGCTATTAAATTTACTGTATCTTCTTTGAGAAGCAAAACCAAGCAAAGAAAACAGGCACAACTGTAGGATTAAACCAGGAAAGCATGGTAGCTAACAAAAAAGAGCAGTGATGTTCACCTTGAACAGCTGAACCAAAACAGCCCGAAACAAAACAAAATATAAACTTTCTATCTCAGAGGAACCCTCTTTTTCAGGGTTAATGTCTCTGGAAACATGCTTGGTGGGAGATTTTCATCACCTAATCAGACAAGTGATAGAGACATTAATGATTTCTAACCTGCTCAAGCTCGTGTCTCTCGGTGTCTGCTTTGTCACCTGAACTTGCAAGACATGCATCTGCCGGCTTGGCTCAGGAGCACAAAACCTGAGGAAAAACAGGCTATTTCTGAGAGCACTGTGTGAACCCTCTCCACTTCAGCAAGACAGGTGATCTGGAAAACAGAGGTTTTTTTTCCCCTGTGTTTATGGAAACAGCCTTCCCAGGCACTCAGCAGTAGGGAAGCTGAGGACACAGTGTCTGAATTGTCCTTCTGCTCCCGTCCTTCTGTGCAACCTGGCATTACCTGCAAGCTTGCCAATGGTGTCTTCTGTCTCAGCACGGGCCATGGGTGAAGATATCCAAGGATATGTGTCCCTGGTGTAACCAACATTTTACTGCCCACTAACATGGTCAAGCCACTGACCACTACCCTTTGAACCTGGAAGTCCAGCTGATGTGCAGCTGATCGCTCTGTCCCACCTGTATTTCCTTTGCTTACAAAGGACACTGCTGTTGGACATCATATTCAATGCCTAAATATAGTTTACCACTACTGCTCTCCCTCAGATGCTTCTTTCGTGGAAGAGAATGAGCTTGGTCAAGAATGATTTGCCCTTGAAAAATCTGTGGTGGCTGCTCCTGCTAGTCTTCTATTATCCATCTTGGGAGATGGATGATGAGAGGACTGTCCCCAAGGGACTTTCTAGGGGCTGAGGTAAGGCTGACTCACTGAATGTTGCCACGGTCCCCTTCCTTGCCCTCCCTAAAGATGGAAACGGTGTTAGCCTTTTCCTAGTCATCAGGGACATTCTTCTATGACCTTGATTTTTTCATAGGTGATTGACAACAGCTTCACAATCATATCAGTCAGCTCTGTCATATCTTTGGGTAAAACTCATGTGGCCCAATGGATCGGAACATACCCAGTTTCTCCAAGTAGTCTCTAACCTATTGCTGTTTTGGATTTTTTTGACTAGCCTTCTGTATTTTGAACAGGGTTGGTATTTTCTGGGACTTGGGACCAAGCTTTGTCTAGGAAGACTTGGATGAAAGGACACCCAGTGCTTCAGCCTCTTCTTTGATGCTTCTTGTTTGCTTCTTTCCCATCAACCTACAGACTCAGGTTTCCTGAACTTCCTCATGCAAGTATCATTCTGATAGATTTCTTTTTAACCTTAACATCCCTTGCTAGCTCCAGCTGGGCTTTTGCCTTCCTACTTCTGTGCCAGAGTGCCCAGGCAATGCTTTTATTGTCCCATCTTGCCTATCTTTATTTACACTTGTGTGCTCCCTTTTTTTTGTATTTTCAGTTCATTAGGACTCTTCTTCTCAGCCAAGTGGGCTCTCTGCCAGGAAGGTGAACTAAAGACAGGGAACAGTCAGAGCCAGATAAAGGTGTACTTGTGAAAAACACAGCCAGTGAATGGATTTTCTAACTGGGATAGTTTTAGGCTGACAAGGGCAAGGACTTTAAAATAAGACTTAGTGATGCTCTTGTTTGTCTAGGAAAAGGATGCTGACTGTAGGGAGATCGAGGGTGGCTGAAATGCCAGACTGTTCATCCTGCTTTTGCTTATTTCTGGTTTCATGCTAAGCTTCATATTCCCGAAGGCACATTTCTGCCAAGGGAATTGTATGCAGTTCACTGTGCAGAGTCAAAAGTGGACAGGACAGCGGAAAGTAAGGGAAGCGGAAAGCAGAAACTCCCATGCTCTGACTGAGCTGGCCCTGTGTGGAGCCAGGAGTTGGACTCAATGGTCCTTGTGGGTCCCTTCCAACTCAGAAGGTTCTAGGATTCTTTCTGGGGAGATGGAAAGGTTGTGTCTGTCTCTGTAGGAAGAATCTGCTGAAGGCTAGTGTATACAGGGAGTTAGGGTAGTTGGTTGGATGTCAGTAAAAATATGGCAGGGTGGAAGGTGAGGAAAGTTATTCCTGAAAGAAGAGGAATTTGAAGACTGAAAGATCAGAAGGAAGAGTTTGTTATTAAGTCTAGGTCAAGTGTCTGAGCCTGGCTAAAAAGAGAGAGCAAGGAAAGACTTCTGTCAGAAATGAACCAAGATTAAAATCTCTTGAGTTCAAGGTAAAAGTTAAAGGAACAGGAAGAGGCAAATATAAGAACAGAAGGAATAGTGAAATTTTGAGATGACAGCTTGAAAAGAAAGAGCAAAAATCTTGCTCGCCTCAAAAAAGGAGGAAACATGAGCCTACGGGGTAAGAACAGGAACCCTTCCAACCCTTGGGGAGCAGAACTGCATCATCACCAGAGAAGAGGCTCTGGGTGGCTGTGAGGCAGGGGCAGTCATGAGGGTATGGTGGGAAGGGCATTCCAGGAGAGGTCATAGCCAGCACCCAGGATGTTGAAAGAGGTAGAAGAGAGTAATGGGTGGCATTGCATCTAGCTGGGGAACTGGTAAGCGGGGAGTGGGGGAGAAATACAGTAAGAGGAAAGAGAAATGTGTTGAATATTCCTGAAAAAATCCACCTACACTACAAGGCAGGTGAAAACTTAATTTCTTTCTTCTTTTTTTCTGTCATTCGTAAAATAAAAACCAGAAAAAAACCCTTCCCCCTGCTATTGTATCTTTTATCAGTTACTGTGACTTCAAGTTAAAAAAATGAACGTAAATATTAATAGGTTAGATATAGATATAAATATGAGTTCTCTGTTAAACAGACCCCAAGGAAAAATGACAAATTAAACCCCTAATCCTGCACGTGCTTAATTCCATAGTCATATACTTATGTTCTTAACTGTTTAGTAAGATCAGAGCTGGAGCACTCAAATGCTTCAAATATTGAAAATGAAGATGCTTTCTAAAGGGTTTAATACCATTTGAGACTTAACTCTGGATATTGGATCAAGAATACTTAAAATAAAACCACCCTGAAAGACACATAATTTTTAAATTTGCTCTGGTATCTTTATACAACAATAAATTCCATATATTTAGCATTCATGAGCTTTTCAAAGATGAAGTTACTTACTTAATGTTTATTGGTACCCTTGAAAATCTCCTCCTAAGGAATTTCAGAAAAATGTATCTTCAAATCCAAAATTGAATTAAGACGTACGTAATGCTGGACCTAATCTGCAGTGACTGGATCAAGTCTTTAAATTAAAACTGGCTAGATATTTTTCTGTTTTGGCATATGGAATATGCACAAGCTGTTTTTTTATTTTATCATTCATACCTAATTAATTCAAAGCATTTGATTAGTAATTTTTAATTGAGATTTTTCATTGGAACATTTTTGTGTGCTGTCTAGTTAAAAAGAATTAAATTATATTGCCAGGGTTTTCTGAGCATACTCTGATTTTATTCTTAGAAATCAATTTTAAAATGAATGAGGTTGATATGACAGAAGTTTGTACACTTGTTTGGAGGCCATTCTATTAAAGATATAATTAATTTTTGCATTATCTACTTATAGGCTGCCAACTTTTGATGGAGAAAGTTAGATTAGTGACAAAGAAACTGTGCCCTGTTTTTCCTCCATATAAAAATATGGAATCACCCAATGTTATATTTTTATCTCATGGTCTCTGTGGAGAAATGCACAAATGACAGTGCAATTTTCTATATATGACTTAAAATAATAAGTTGCATTCCTCTATTCTTTTACATAGTTATTATGTTAGTTATGTTATTACACTGCCAGAGCTTAATGTGGACATGCTGATCTTCACTGACTTTTATCTTGGCAACTGCAAGTGGTTCTGTGATGAAATATAGCATCCTGGTCTAAGTTCTCAAATTACTGCATTTACCTAGAGGTGGAGTGTTTCTTTCATGCTTAAAATTCTTATAGAAAGTTGAAATATGCAAGTTGTTTCTGAAAGACAGACTGTTCATGAACTATTTCAATTTTCTCTGTCTTACAAGATTTTCCAGATTTTTTTTTCAAGATTTTAATGTTGCTTTCTGCCCAGGTCCTAAATTAAGGGGCTTATAATTAAATGATGGGTTTGTCTTGATTTGGTGACTTAGTGAAAACAAAGCATCTCCTTGCATAGTACAGGTGTAAGAGAATGCACATTTTGGAGAAAAATGGTTGGATTAAAAAAACAATGAAAAGTTTCTATATTGGACCAAGACCCTTTCATGAAATCTAAATTTTACAGCTGTATTTGAAAAACATATTAAATACAAGGGGGATAGTTAGGGGTTATCCTTCAGACCCAAGAGAAATACAGTGTCCTGGGGTGCTGTCCCAGAAGCAGCGCAGGCCAGTGATGGATTCATCTGAGGGTGTTCTAGCTGAATATTCCTGCCTTGAATGTACCTGCCCAGGACCTGCTAGTTCTGGAAAAGTAACCAACTTTGTTGGCCCATTCTGGAAGCAGAGAGGGCAAAGATGTTATAATGAGTGTCTGGTTTTCTCTCCATAGCAGAAGGCCATCTGGGTCATAGTCTGCTCCCATCAGTTGTACTCCTCGCTATGAGGAGGACAAAGCTGTGATTATTATGTTAAGGTAGTCCCTGGGATGACGTGATTTAATTTCTCTGACATTTGGATAGTGTTTGGGTTTGAGTGGGCTGTCTGACAGATGAATACCGCCACAGCTCACATGCGTTATGTGCATATATGAGTTTCGTAAGGTTGGGTGAAATCCCTGACCTTGAGCCTGTAAAGGCACATTCCCCATGTCTTGTGCTCCTGTAGCAAAGTGCTAGAGTAGCAGCAGTATTACTAGCTTACTGATGCTTATTCCTGTAGGAAGTAGTATGCTAGCAGGATTACTCTGGTAGAAACAGTATTCCTGAGCAAGAATATTTTTGTCAATATCTGTGTTAGAAACGGTTTTGCAGCCTTTGAGAAAGAGCTCACTGCTGAATTCAGCAAGTATTCCATGCTCTGGCAGAGGCTCCATGCATGAGAAACTCGTTGGCATCTCCAGCTTTTCACAGTGGACACAATTTAGAGTTCAAAAACCTCCTCTGCATTCCATCTTGTCCTTGATTTCATGGATCTCTGCTCTTTGGTGTGGTTTTTTTTTTTTTTTTTTGGCTCTCTTGCTTTTTCTCACCTTTTCCCTCTCAGATTCTTATAGACAGTTTTCTCCTCTCCTCCTCTTCTCAGCCTTGTGATATTTCATTGTTTCATAACAGGTTTATGGACAGAGGAGATAAAGACGTCCCTTCTACCTCATCCTGTTCTGCTGATAAGTTGTTGTAGCAAGCCCACAGCTGTGGTATTTGAATACCTACCTGCCGCCTATTAAACAGAATGGTAGTGGTTGTCTTGTAGGATCCTTCCCTTTTTGCTCTCCATCCCCTGGGGAAATTGGATGCTGATTATATTGCTGCACTTAATGAATTTATTAGTGGAAGAAAAGTAGAGGAGTAGTAAAATGCAGAAAACAGGGAAAAAAATGGAGGACCTGAATTTTCAAGATTCTCAGGCACTGTAAAACTGTCTGAGGCAGAGCACGGCTCATCTCAGCAGGAGATGGAGCTCTCCACAGGGACAGTGGAATATGCTATCTCTGAGTCTGAGGACCATCACAGACATCATCATTGGATGTGCAAGAGACAACACAGGGTTTGTGTCTCTGCTCTGTGTGTGACCAAGTGCTGTCTTCTTCCTTTATCGAAACTCGAATCTTCCAAGAACACTCTGTTTTTTATGTTCACTTCTGTTATTTTATTTTTCTTTTTTTCTTTTCTCATCTTGAGCAGAGGTTGATTTTCTTGTGGCAGGACAGAAACCTTTAACTGTTCACAAACCAGATCAGAAACATATTTTGCACGCTGTCTTTAACTAAAAGTGACCCAGCAATCAGGAGACCACAAGAATTTCAAGTGAGATTTTATTTCCCAGTGCTAGGAAGACACAGCCATAGAGTCCTTCTCCCAGAAGCATCCTTGATCCAGGACGAGAGAAAAAGCAAAGTTGTGATTGGATTCATCGCTTTTACCCAGTGTCGCCTTCAGTCCTAATGCTCAAGCAGAGTCATTTTTACTGACATGCCCTTATCATCTCTGAAGTATGTGAAGTACGTGCAGGTACTTAGAGCAGTCAGCATATATCGATTCTGGCTGTATGGGGAGGATATTTAGACAGATTGAATTTTTCAGAGCTATTTGTCCAGCATGGCCATATATATTCAGCTGCTCCTTCCTTGGGCTTGTTTGATTCATGAGTAAACAAACACTATGTCTCTTGCTTTTTCTGCTCTGGATCTCAGAGAGGTCCAAAGAAATTTGACTCACTTTGGAAACCATTGTTTATGTATCTGTGTCTTGGAGACACAGACTCTTAATTATAGAGATGCTCTGGTTGCTTGGCTGCTCATTGCAGTTTGGTACAAGTAAAAGTAATGGGCTCTATTTGTGCACAACAGCAGAACAGGTTTCTTCATGTTTCAAGACCAGTTTCAGTGAGTATTTTAACAATGATTTTGGCAGGTTTTCTTACTATTTAAAAAAAACCCCACCCACAACCTAAGGAGCTCCTGTTCTTACACTGAGCACTCTGCCAGTTCTTTAAAAGTATAAAGCCAAAATTTTACGTTAGTCTAATATCTTAGTCTTAATATCTTAGAGCACAGAGTAGTGACTCCACCTCCTCAAAGGGGCAGATAGGCAGACGTGTATGCCCTGAAGGCCATTCTCTGGCAGAGCTTTGTAGAGTCTGCTGCTGTACTCAAAACCATCAACCTGCCTGCAGACCACAAAAATCTTCCATTTTGCAGTACCTTTTGTAGGGAGTTACGAAAGTAGCAGCAGGAATAGATTTCAAACACAGGTTTGGATTAAAATAGGATAGCGTACTTCAAAATGAAAACATTCATTACTTTAATATTTCAGTTTTGTGGTGATTTACATGTTACTGTCTACCTTTTATACAAAGTACTGATCTTGCTTTCTTATTTATACATACTCATATATACAGAGGGGAAAAAAGAATATGCAATGGAAATTGTGAATTTAATTCTGTGTGGCAAATATTCACAGAGATTTGTGTAAAAAATGCTGTTTGCTTAGCAAGAAATGCAAATGCTTCCTATAAAAAGTGGTGATTAAAAAAAAGAAAGCATAAACATTTACTAGATAAATTTATAAATATGTGCAGCTAAGAATCTCTTTTTCTAGCTCTCCCTTGCTGCTGTCATTTCATGATGTAACAAATGACCAGTCTACTAACTGCTTTGGGGCTGGGGGAGGGGGGAATATGTATTTTTACAGAAATTACATTACACAGCAATCTGGTGAACTTAGATTTATTGGATAATTAACATACAGTTCCAGTTGGTATAAATCAATGTGTCCAATCTATAAATATAAGACAGATTAATTCCATTGTCTACAGAATATGTGGAAGGATACTCGCTGAGTGATGTGCTGCAGGTTGTGTTAAATGTGTGATTATAAAAATGAAAGTATTGCGAAAAGCACATGAAGCCTTCTCATAGGGCATTTGGTTTTCAAATGACCTTGTAAAACTGTTTGTGGAAAAAGAGCGTTTTTCTGTCTTTGAAAACCTGCTTACTATTATTTTGTTATTTTATCTCTCTAAAGATAAATTCAAAGGGAGTTTGAAAGATTTGTTAAGTTTCTTCCACCTTGGTCTCTCACTGAGATTAATATTTTCAAGCTGGCTTTTTGCAGGTAGCCTTTTAAACACTGTCACTGAAAATATGCAGTGCAATGGAAACACAGCATTATTGCAGAGTTGCAAAATTCTCCTGAAAATAATAGATATGAATATTTGAATATTGAACAGATTTTATGTAATGTAATTCAGATTAAGGCTGGTTTACAAATATAAGCCTTAGATAAACTCATTTGAAGCACATGGGTATGTGTATTACCTTTCTTAAGCCAAGAGAAATGACATTTTTAAGTTATCACAAAATGTAAAATAGAACAGGAAATGATCTGAAATTTAATTATAAGGCCAGAAGTATGTGCTATAATCAGGTAGCCTAACCTCTGCATGCGCATGGCCTAGCCATTTGTTCAGTAATTCCCATATAAAGTCCATCATTTCTGGCTGAGCTGGAGGGTGGATTTTAGAAAGACATCCTCAGCTTGCTTTTTAAAGACTTGAAAAGGCATCCGCTAGGTCCCTGGGTACGTTGCCACAGTGGTTACTCCTCGGTATGAAATCTGCTCCAGGTTGTCATGGCTTTGAATTTGTTCAAGCTTCTGCTTCCAGCAGCCAAACCTTGCTGTTCTTTTGTTTCCGAAACTAAAGTGCTCTCTACCGTCAGGAGCTGTCTCTCTGGTGAGGTGTTTGTATACAACATCATCAGATCAGCTCCCAAGCTTCAGGCTGAGAGGATGCTAGTACTTGGTGCCAGATTTTATACAGCCCGTTTCCAAATCACTGCTGACCAGTGGTCTTCAGTGCCTATGGGTGTGTTGTGAGTGTTGTCCCAAGCCTCGCTGTTACAGACCACCACGCAGCTCTGAGGGACGTGATGGAAGATACTTTCTAAGCAGCTCTTTTTAGTATATGTACAAAAGCTTTGTTCTAGCATAAGCAGCCAAGCTCAAGAAACATGTCTGTGAGCTTTGGCCTTGACATTTCTGAATACTACAGAGCAGAGTTCCTCTGCTACTAGTCCCAGATGTGGGGTGACAGCATTTAATTGCCTAAGTAAAGCCTTTTCAAGTCTCCAAGTCACGCTGTGCCACTGTGGTTTAGGGACGCCATCAGCACCTTCTGGGAGGCAGAGCTGGGATGTCAGGCACCAGCAGCTTGCGGCCAGGTGAGAGCTGCTGGAGGGAGAGCTGGGACCATGGCATGGCCAGGGCACTGAGAAGAGGGCTGGAAATGGGGTGATGCAGCACATCCTCTCCTTCAGCAAATCCCGACAATGGCAGAGAGCAGATGCACATGATTCAGGGAATTGTGCAGCCATGCATGGGCCTGGAAAATGGTATCGATGCAGCTGCAGAGTCCATGTTAAGCAGAATTTTGATGTCTCCTCTCTTTGAAATCCAAGGACAGTTTCCCTGTTTACATGTGACTATGGCAGAGGAAGGCTGCCCCTTGCAGAAACAAATGAACTTGTCAAAAAGCAGTTGTTGGTGAGGTACAAGTAATCATTTTTGATTGCACATTACCAGTTTGATAAAAGCATAAACCTGAAAGGTCAGAGGATGGTGTATGTATATGCATATTTACTTGGACTTTAAACAGGGCTAGCTTCACAAGGCTGATAATATTAATTTAGCTCTGAAGAAAAACTTATTTTCATTGAGCATTCATATTGTTTTAAATTCTTAGTGTATTTTACCAAATGCTCGAGTATACTTACCCATCCACAGTCTGGTACACAAGGGAAAGAAGCAAAATTAACAGGTAAATTAAAGTTTTCACACACACATTAACAGGTTCATTTAAAAAAAATATTTATTTATATGTATGCCTGTGTATACCGTCCTAGAGCCATGGAACATTTATGTTGCTAGCTGACTCCAGAGATCACCTAGTCCATATGTATATATACATACACACACACACAAACACCCTATTTTGTGTCTGTATGTATACACACATGTGTGTTATGAAATGAAAAAGTAGGATGTTGATAGAAATTCAATGTTAGGAAGAGTTGTAATTTGAAAAGGGAAGCAAGAATACATAATTGAGAATTCAATGCCTAGCAGAGGTAAGACTAGCACAGTGTTTAATGGCACAATAAGACGAAAAACATCCATCTAAGAAAGATTTTTTTTTTTTTTTACTACTGCATGGAAAGAGTAGAAAACCTCCAGTAGTTGTACAGAAAAGTGCTAAACTCAGGGAAACAATCAATAAATGTTTTCTTCTGAATGAAAAATAAAAAGCCAAGTGATATGTGTCTATCAAGAAAGAACGAGAACAATATATTTTCCCTTTCAACAGTAATTTGGGAGAGAATTTTAAACTGCCCCTGTTGATAATTTTCCCATAGGGAACCAAGCTGTTGCATCAGTCATTACTGCTGAGCTGGAGTGAGCTGAAGATGAGGGTGTTTCAAGGACTTTTTTTGAGCAATAATTAAAAGTGGTGGATGGGATCCTTCCCTAGGAATTGCTTGTTAACCTTGTTGGGACTGTTTTCTGAGCCGTGCCCAGGTTGGATCAGTGGCACACTGGGAACACGCCCACCGGGGCCAGTGCTGAGGAAGCCTGACAGGTCCCATGTCTATAAGATCTTCATGGCATTTGATCAAGGAGTCAATGTGTAGCTAAACAGCTTGATAATCACTTAAGCAGGGTTTTTACTGTGCAGATTTTGTTTTCTTACTAGTTTCTGATCTCTTAGTAGACTTGTAACAAGGTTTCCCTTTTGGGGGAAAGTGGGAAGAGGAATGTCAGTTCCTGTTAGCTACAGGTTTCAAACTCATTTAGGTGACCTCTAAATCCTTTTCTGAGAGGGTTTTACCATGACAAAGCTCCTTGTTCTATGTCAATGTATGGTTTTTTCCTTTCTCTTTCTTGCCATTGCCACGACTTGTTATTGTGGTATTAAAAGCTTACAGGAGTTCAAACAAGCCTCATCTACCAAGCAAAACAGATCACTGTATAGTTCAGCTTGTCCCTATCATCATTCACCCTTTCATCTGTTGTATGGCCTGTGAACTTTCCTTGGATAAAGACTGTATTTTCTCTCGGGCCACTGAGAAGTGTTGAATGGTGTCAGGCTGAGAATAGGAGCATCTCATTGAAAATGCCCTCACAGAAATCACAATTCCTGATTTCTAATTAGTATTGATTTATAAGTCAATAAGTGTCATGGAAATATGCGTATGATGTTTAAAAAAATAAAATCTAAATGAAGTACTTTTGGAAAGTCTATTTACAACATAGTTACCCTTCACAAAGGAATAGTAATCTCACCAGAGAGCAGTATCAGGTTTGCTGTCTGTCATAAAACAGTTGTTTCACAATAATAAAAATAAATTAAGAAGCAAACATGACAGCATACTCATGTCATTGACCATCTGCTGTTGTGTGATGTTACCCAGGATCAACTGGAATTGTTAGGGGCATATGATATGGTATCATTTGTATAAGGAGCTGCATCTATTACGTAGTCTCATCTGATTAGCTGACCCTGACCATAATTTTCATTCTGCCAGAGAGAAACAAGATTACTTTCCAGAGCTCTCCTGGCCTCAGCAAATTGAGCCAATCCTCCATAGAAAGGGAGGACCTGATCAGAGGCTGCTGCATATTTTTTCTGGAATTAGAATAGGTTTTGTGAAACAGCAGCAAAACTTCCTCAAGTGTCTGGAAAGCAAAGGGACCCAGCTTTGTCCATCACTCATATGCCAGTCATTATCTCCATTCAAGGACCTAGTATGTGATGCACAATACTCAGGGTGAGGAGAGGTGGAAAGCAAAGCCTTGCCATCAAGTTGGTTCTAGCAGATGAAAATCAGTATTTCCTGCAGAATTCTTGTAGCATGTCCTGATAGCAGAGGGGGATAGCAGAGTCTTGAAGAAGTACATACATTAAGACCTAGCATGAAGTAACATAACTAACCAGATCCATCTAGAAAATATGATGTGGCATGGATGATGCCTCCCTGGGCAGCAAGGAGAGAGGCAGAAAAAACATCTAGTCTTTCCCTGCACTGAAGTAAATAAATCTCCCAGTGAGGTAATATATCCCCTAAATTTTATGAAAAGTGGTTTTCAGCTGCTTCCAACAAATGCCAAGAACCTACCCGGATTTCTTCATGAGCTGGAGAATTAGTAGCTGGGTACTATAGGGATATCACATCTTAACTTTCATATTTGCATTTGAATAAGCTTGCCCTTCTAGCTAGTCAGCAGCGACCACCTTGATGAGAGTTCCAAAACCAGCCCTCAGCGAAGTCTGGAAAATCAAGTATGTAGTCCCTACAAACATGGAATAATTTAGCCAGAGACAGCCCCACAAGTCCCTTTGCTATAAGCACAGCACAAGCACTTTCTCCTCAGATGGTAGCCCCTCCTTGGTTGCTTCTTCTTTCTTTGAAAAAGGAAAGCATAGCACAGCGATGCTGACAGGGTTTGCGATAATGAGATTTTGAATGTTCCAGCTCTTAGAAGTAAGTGATCAGACAAGACAGTCAGTAAAGGCCAAAAGAAACTTTGGGAACATAAACATCAAAAAATAAATGCATGGAACTTAATTTGTAGCTCCAAATATATTTCATGGGTTTGACTGCAATATGGAGAACCTGCCTCAATGCTTTTACAAGCTTGATATGGGTAGTGGTGGATAATGCTGCTATTTTTCTTTGCCATCATTTTTCTTGATAAAGCCTACTTTTCATACCAGTCTCATAGTATCAGGAAGCATGTACTCTTATTTCTGGAAAATGGAGAACGTCCAGAATTGGGGAAATGGATTTTTCTGATGAACTCCTGCCCTGGTAGATATCAGTGGTATTAAATATCTCCGGGGCTGGAATGTCATATGGGCTGTTAGACATGAGAGGGAAAGGGAGAAGAGTTGCTTAAGCCCACTGGTTGGGAGAACTTGAAACACCACCAAGCAGCAGGATGATAAGGGCCCACACCGGAGCGGTGAAGTGAGGCAGGGACAGTGTCCTCAGGATGTCCCCTGCAGCTTCAAGGGACACTTGATGTCTGACCCCTCGTGCTGCCAAGGCAGCCTGCTTGTCATGTCCAAGCTTGGGTCACTGCCCGTGGGGCCAACACGTACAGCAGGCCTTGCTGGACTCCTGAGCCTGTGGGTGACTTCCCACCCTGATTGACTGGCAACGTCTCTCCATTACACTATCACAATGGTGAAGGTTCAGTTCTCATGGGAGTGTTGTGCTTTCCTTCTCACATGAAGTTCGGTTCTCATGGGAACAGTTTTGAAGTTCTTTCTCCTTGGTCACCCAGCCAAGGTAATCTGGCTAGTGTTTATCCATCGTGTCTGACTTGGACCATCCTCTGTTATCCCTTACACTGCAAGTCAGGTTAATTAGGACTTTTTTTAATAGCTACTTTCCTGTGTAAGGCCTTTAGTCCTAGTTTTTCCTTTGTAGGTTTTCTAGGCCACATCTGAGTTGATGTCTGACAAGGGTCTTTGTGCTCCTGTCCTGCAAATCTAGAGAAGCAGCGTGTTGTCCCTTTAAGCAAAGACTGGCTTTTGCTTCCCCACCTTTCTTCCTTTAGCTTTGATGGTAAATAAATGAACTCCTTGGGGTCTTTTGAGAGCAATCTGAGACTTGTGATGCCAGAAAGTGTCTCTGAAAGGACCAAGTCGGTGAAATGAGTGTTCTCCATTATATGACTATCTTTCTCTAAGTGGTAATTATGATTCTTCTAAAAAAAAACCCCAAAAATACAAAAGCTAGCTGAAATGATGAACCAGATCAGCTCTTCCCTCTGTTCCACTTAAGAGAAATGTGCCTACAAGCCTTGGTCAAGCCCCACCCTACCCATCCTTCAGTGTCAGTTTGCTTTAGTGTACCATACAGCACAGAGAAATCAGACTTAAGTGAGTATTTAGATATTATACAAGAATAAACAAGCCAGGAAAATAAGTTAATTATAAATTCCTCCCCTGTATACACATGATAATTTAAGGGGGTTGTGTGCAAGTTGAATAGCAATAAAAAGGAAGACATTGCTCAAATTAGCATTTTGATTTCTGCTTTAAAAATTGAACACTGTTGTTCAAAAGGTTTTGTTCTCTCCTTTATTGCAACTATTCGTCCTGGTATATATAAAAAAAAAAAGAAGTTGTGTGAGGCAGGAGGTTCTTTCCATTAAAGCTAACAGTTACTTTTAGGGACTTCTAGTAAAGACGTTTAACCTATCAGGTCAATAAGCATACTGTTCTTGGGAATTTTGTTGGCAGGAAAAAAAAGCTACATGAGAGTTGCTCAGACTCTGGGAAAATGAGTAGAATCACCTGTGAGTCAGAGGAGAGAAGAGCCTGCCAGAATCAGTTCATTTCCCAGCCGTGCCACTTCCTCCCCATGTGGCTCCTTTCAGGTTGATCAAAACTAGAATAATCTGTTGAGATTTCTAATCAATACTTCTTAGCCAGCACTGCTGCTGCAGTTACTAAGGTAGAAAATTCAGAGAGACGTGTCCCAGGTCACAGATGGCTGTTCCTGGTCATCGTTAGCCCACTCGAAGACAAGGCATTATGGGTTGCAGCATGCCTGAAAATCCTAGTCTGTGCAGGCCATCTGCTATTCATTTTACTTAGCTATAAATAGGCTTAATAATGCAGCTGACATCTCAAGAGGGAAATGTCTACTTTTAAGGGAACAAAGTTTTCAAGTAGGAGGTACAACTCTTCCTCTGTATGGATTTGATAAGATATGGTGAGTGCTTGCACTGGGTGTTTTTCTGTGGATGCTGCACTTCCACGACAACACTTCCACTGTAGGCAAGCCGGTTGCCATGAAGTTAGGAAAGGTGAATCCACATCATGGAAATGTATGAGAGGATGAAATACAACCATAAAGTTCCTGATCAACATCTTCCCTTTTGTCCAGAGCAATGTGCATC
The DNA here is from genome assembly GCA_013399135.1 of Heliornis fulica. Classification (NCBI taxonomy): domain Eukaryota; kingdom Metazoa; phylum Chordata; class Aves; order Gruiformes; family Heliornithidae; genus Heliornis; species Heliornis fulica. Next base: position 781,392 of record VXBZ01009267.1, on the reverse strand, counting down.
AGGGATGCTCAAGATGCTAACACATTATTTTATTTTAACTTAGTCATTATTTTCAGAAATAAAGGTCGGCTTGCTAATTCCTGGAAGGTGGTGGGTGGTGTTAAAAAAAAATGGAGCAACTCTGAGATGGATTTGCCAGAGAAGTTTGGTGTTCTGTTAAGCAATTAACTTTCACTAGAAGGGAAAAGATAATTTATAAAACCATTCTGTGAATTTGTAATTTAAAGTTCATGGATTTTGCCAACTAGTATTTAAAGACAAGGCTTTGGAAGCTAAATCTCAACCTTATAACAGCACTAAAATTCAAAAACTGTGTGAAGGAAAATGCAGATTTGAATATGTTTCCCATATCTTCCTGAGGGTTCTTCCAACAGGTTTCTTTCTATCCCCATAGTTTAACCACAGTTTATAATCAGGTTAGAGGTGTTTGAAATGTTTCCTACATGCCAGCTAGGCTTTGTAGTGTCCTCCTAATCATGCCACTGTGCATTCCACTTACGGTGACCCTCAGCCAGAGGACCACGTCATATCCATATCACTCATACTTTTCATAAATAAAGTCACTAGGAAGTAGTGGGCAGAATCCAAATTTTACCATGGTTTGAGAAAGTTTTATCAATCCATCTCCTTTACAGGAAAAGGATCCTGGGTGCATAGATACTAAATTTTCAGACAAATGAGATGCTTTTTTTTTCATACAATAGAAATGCAGTAAAAATAGAAAGCACAACAATAAATGATGAAAATAATGGTAGTTTAAAATCAAGTTATCCTGTTCACACCAACGCTTAAAAGCATTCAAAATGCTGTACTATTTTTATCTATTACAGTGGGCTGTATCTATTTACTTATCTGTAAACTTGCTTAAATGTTTGGGTTTTTTTTTTTTCAATGCAGCATTATATTTATATACATGGAAAAAAAAAGGATGTAAAATGTGGACATTCCTTTTGGCTGGGGAGAGTAAAAAAATCATTAAAAAAATCAACCTGTCACACATTTTAATGCTTGTGCTATAGTGGATCCTTCCCTTTGTGATGGTGTCATGAAAAAAATAAGTACATTTGAAGGGAGAAGAGTATAAACCAGGCTCACTAGTGATAAGCCTGGGGGTGGCACGCCGATGTGAGGGACAATGTGCCAGCATGGTCCTTTGGTCTGCCATCACAGTGGAGGTAGGGAATGGAGATCCATGTGGCAGCAAAAATGCAAGGGTTATTTATGTGTTAGAAACCATGGAAGTGCCTGAGCAACAAAAGGAGGGCTGAAGAGAATCTCCATCTCTTATTGGATGTAGAGCGAAACAGTGACAAAGAATGAAGAATACGCTGAGGTACTTAATGCTTTCTTGAATGGAAAGACTAGTTGTTCTCTGGGTACTCAGTCCCCCGAGACTGAAGGCAGGGGAGGGGAGCTGAAGGAAGCCCTCATAATCCAAGAGGAAATGGTCAGTGACCTGATACTCTGCTTAGACGCACACAAGTCTGTGGGTCAAGATAGGATCCATCCAAGGGTTCGTAGGGAGCTGGCAGAAGTGCTCACCAAAAAACTTTTTATCATGTATGAGCTATCTGGGGAGGTTCCATATGACTCATAGTTAGCAGATGGGACACCCAACTACACAAATAGCCAGAGGAGGGTCTGGGTAACCTCAGGCCTGTCAGTCTGACCTTGGTGCCAGGGAAGGTTGTGACGCAGATTATCTTGGGTGCCATCACATGGCATGGAAAGGACAACCAGGTGATTAGACCCAGTGAACATGAGTTCATGAAAGGCAGGTTCTGCTTTAAAACGTGCTTAGTGGATGAGGGAAAGACTGTTTACTTAAGTAAAACCTTTGACACTGCTTCCCCCAGCATTCTGGCGGCTCAGTGTTTGGATGGGCATACACTCTTGCTGGGTTAAAAACCTTTATGGCCGGACCCAAAGAGGAGGGGATTGAGGGCACTCCCATTAAGTTTGCAGACAACACCAGGTGTTGAGTCTCATGTATCCTTCCTTTTACTGGAATTTTCTTTCTCATTTGGTGTTTTTTCTCTGCTGTTCTTTGGCACTTTCTGCGATGCTCTTTCTTGAATAGACAGCAGCAGGCATTACATGTATGGGTAAACAGTAAAGGTTCGTGATTGGGCTTCTGGTAGTGTTCCCACATCCACAAAGGTCTATTCAGGCTTGTGTGAGTGTGTGCCTTGCTTTGTTACTGCTATTTCTTAAGCACAAGCCCTTCCCCAAACCTAACTTCAGGAAGCCCAATGAAGATCCCTTTCTCTCTTCTTCTGGTGTTATATCTGCAACGATGCATCTTTACCACAACCTCTGTACATTTGGGGTCTGTTTAAGTCCTGACAGTTATTCCTGAAAAACATTTACTCTGGCTGGCCTTTTGTCTCTGTTGAAACAGTAAAAATAAGATCTATGTGTTGCCTTTTGTTTTTCTCATTGAGTCCCTGCTGACACCTCCACCTCCTACTTCAAGCCCCATGAAAGGCAGCCATCAGCATCTCTTCTCTCTTTTTTCTTTTCTTTTCTTTTCTTTTCTTTTCTTTTCTTTTCTTTTCTTTTCTTTTCTTTTCTTTTCTTTTCTTTTCTTTTCTTTTCTTTTCTTTTCTTTTCTTTTCTTTTCTTTTCTTTTCTTTTCTTTTCTTTTCTCTTCTCTTCTCTTCTCTTCTCTTCTCTTCTTTTCTTTTCTTTTCTTTTCTTTTCTTTTCTTTTCTTTTCTTTTCTTTTCTTTTCTTTTCTTTTCTTTTCTTTTCTTTTCTTTTCTTTTCTTTTCTTTTCTTTTCTTTTCTTTTCTTTTCTTTTCTTTTCTTTTCTTTTCTTTTCTTTTCTTTTCTTTTCTTTTCTTTTCTTTTCTTTTCTTTTCTTTTCTTTTCTTTTCTTTTCTTTTCTTTTCTTTTCTTTTCTTTTCTTTTCTTTTCTTTTCTTTTCTTTTCTTTTCTTTTCTTTTCTTTTCTTTTCTTTTCTTTTCTTTTCTTTTCTTTTCTTTTCTTTTCTTTTCTTTTCTTTTCTTTTCTTTTCTTTTCTTTTCTTTTCTTTTCTTTTCTTTTCTTTTCTTTTCTTTTCTTTTCTTTNCCTCCCCTTCCCTTCTCTTCCTGATGACCTTATTACCTCCCTTTCTGAATCCTTGTGCTGATACCTTTGACCACCTCTAGTTTCTTGTCCTTTTGTCTTCAGGCCTCCCATAACTCTTCCCCTAGCCAAATAGGTTCCCTTTCTTTTTATCCTACTCCTGTGTAGGATATCCTGTATCTTTGTGCTCAGACACTGCCCCCGCTCACAGTCTTCTTTCTCCTTCTCACCCAGCCTTCTTCCCTTGACCTAGGTTGCAAGTGCCCTGACTTTGTTGTCATTGATTATGTCAATTTATAAGAAATCTTGCTGCTTTTTGGCATAGACAAATGAAGAAAGACTTTTTTTTTTGTGTCATGCTTCCTCCCATGCCCTGACCAGGGACACCTCATGGGTGTGCCCTTATCACATTGTCCATCATGCATTTACCACTACTTGGCAGCTCCTCATGGTCAAGGTGCACTGAGAGCTTTGGGGAAGGGAGTCTCTTTTACGATGCATTTTGAGGTCTCTTAGAGACACTTAGAAAATGTAAAAGGAGTTTCAATAATTAATCATGGCAATTCAGGCATACAGATGTCAGGGGTTATTCTGTTTTCAGCATATTTGGTAGCCTCTAGTTCGAAGATGACTTTCCCACTGACTGCACTGTGTTCTGGTCCAGGACATCACTACCACATCTGAGTGGCATTTCCTTTAGTTGCAGTCTTTTGTTTCAGTGATGAATGGCTTCTTGTACATGTTGAAGTATGCTAATCATGTTGTATGTTTTATAGTTTGTCCTTTTTGCTTTTATGAATCAGAGTTCAGTTATGGAGGATTGTTGTACTGAGCTAAAATATTCTAATATTTTTATATTATTCTGGTTTATCATTCTTTTTGGTCACATTATCTTTCCCTATGTGGGCAGAATTCAGTGTCTTAACACCTTCAAGTAATTTCTAATATATTTGGTCTTTTTCAATGAATGAGTGAAAGTCAGGAGAAAGCTTCTGATTTTCCTGAGGCTTCCCTATTATCCCTTTTCACTAAGGGTCTGTGGCAGTCACCTGCAATTTCAGTGTTTTGCTGGTAACTCTAAATATCTTTCTGCTGCCTGAGAGGCATCGTGTCAGATGTATTGAGCTATATTTCCTGCTTTGTATCTGCAAATCCTGCAGTGTGTGACTTGCAGAGGTGGCTTGGCAGAGCTGCTGCGAGGCAGGCAGTGGGTGCCCATCCCTTGGCATACCTGGCACAGGCAGAAAGATGTCTTCAGGCATCCACAAGCAGCACAGACAGTGTGTCTATCCACTGGATGGAGAAATCCTTTGCGTGTTTTAGTCTGTGGTAGTGTCTGGCTACCAAGTGGCAGACACAAAACCTGGCCAAATCTTGGCCTTCTGATGTGGCACCATACTTGCAGTCAACAGGAGAGCATCATCTCAATTCACCGGTGAATCTTCAAAAGAGTTAGTATTTTCCATTTCTAATATTGCATTCTTATGTCCATGCTTTATCAAGTGCAAATTTACTCCTTTGGCTTAGTTTTAATCTGTATTGACAGACCTGATTTCAAGGTTTCCAGTTCCACAGTTCCACAGTTGGAAACTGATTGTATTTTATAGTGGCAATGGAGTTACAGTGGTAATGAGATGAGATGATATGCAGTATTGCCTATTGATGAGCTACTGTTTTTTCTTTATATATATTTTGATTGGTGGTTTTATGCTATGCTAGAATGCTTAAACAAAACCAAAATTATTTCTCCCTGGGTCCTGTCCGACTTTGTAGTGCTAAAAAAAAAAAAAAAAAAAAAAAAATCACTGTTGTGAAAAGAGTCCCTTAATGAAACTATCATTAGGTCACTGGCTTAATGAGGCTTTTTACTTATGTTTCCCACACACTTTTTTTTTCATTTATCAGAAGTATTGTTTACAAGAATCTATGAATTTCATAATTACCCATACCTCTTAGAAAAATATTTGTCTATCAGTAAGTTGGGATTTTTAAGATACAAATCATGTGCTCAGCGTTACGGTAATCTCTAGTATTGTTTCCCTCCTTATTTATGAACAGTCATAATTTCTCACTGGTATTTCTTCCTCCTTCACAGCTGCAGTATATTTATAAGAGCCCTTTTGTTCTCTGTAATCACTTTAGCTAGCATTAAATCATTCTTCTTTTCTACTGCCCTTATCTTTTCTCTGCAAGACTTAACTGACGGTAGTTTTCTTTCATTTCTCCCTCCTTCTCCTCTTCCCTTACCACTCGGATCTGTGAGCAGTTCCTACGGAAACTATATTAGTTACCTCACATCCCTGTTTTCTGACTGTTGTTTTCTGCTCCTTAACTCAGGTTAGCATTGAGTATTTCCCAGCCTTCTTCCCTGCTCCTGGGTTTGAGCACTCCTTGCCTCATAGCGACTTACAATAACATTTATTATTTGAAAATTGATTTCCATCTTCAAAGTCCAGTGCAAAAATTAAGTGATGAATAGTAAAACATTTTCTGAAGGCATTCTCTTATCAAGTACTAAAGCACTTTGTGATCCTGCTCCCTGCTCCGAGGAGGTGAAGTAGCCCATGAATATTGCCCTCTGTGCTTTCTATTATCACGCGGGTGTGTCCATAATCCTCAGGGAAGAGCTGGGTCTAACCTGAGTTCAGGGTGAGAAGTTGAACAATGGAGAAACTTGGTCTCTTTCAGGAGAGGATGTCCCTTAAAAGCTCAGTTTCAAAGTTGCTTCTGGAGCTAGAAATAAATGCAAATAACAAAATGAGATGGAGATAAATGTTCAAATAATTTACCTGCCTCTGTAGTTTTTGATTGAGCTTTGAAGTAAATGACTTAAGCATTGATTATTTGCTTTTTAATGATTTTATCAAGAATGCCTTTTAGAGATGAAGAAATGCTTTTGAATGAGAATATGAATGGGCACAAATAAATCCTCTCCAGTATGAATACCTGCCATTCAGCTGGGATGAATTGCTTTTCAGAATTGTGCAGTTTCTCTGATCCGTTAGTACAGTCAGGAGCAGCCAAGAATACCAATAAAAAGGTAGACTTTGTGGGAGCAAGTCAGTGGTACTCTGCCTGCAGTTAACTTCCTGACCTTCTCTGCCTTTCAGAAGCACTGGCCAGCAGAAGAAGCTTCTCCTGCATCTCCTTCTGGGATGGTTTTGTTTTCACCATTCAGAAGAGAAAGTCTTAAAATACAACCAAAAAGTGGCAGCAGTTTTGTAGAAGCTAAAGTAGAATCACTTATCCTCATCATAGCCTGCAGAGATTTGGGTTTGTTGTTTTTTTTTTTTTTTTGTAGATTTGATATTTCTTGACAGCATAGGTTTCACCTGGAAAATTATTTATTAACTGAATTAAAACTTTTTCACAAATAGGTCACCATTCTGAAAAAAGTTCCATCTCCCCAGAGAGGACAAGCAGCTGAGGCAGCACTCTAACGATAGTGAAGTTTCATGCAATCCTCGGAGAGAGAGTATCTCTCAGCCAAGACTGTCTCTCTGAAAATCGGCATCTAAGCTCAGAAACAGTTTCCTGGTCCAAAGTGAATCCCCAGGTTGTTCCCACTTGCTGTGCTTTGATTTACATCATGGGGTGTTTTTGGTGAACATGCACTGAATTCTTTTCAGAGAAAACCGAACTGAAAGGTGCAGTTAAGGGTGGGACCACAAGTTTTGTTTCTCAGATCCTCCTGTTGTGCCACTCTGGAGGACTGAAATTTGAGACAGTTCCCTAATAAAAAAAAAAGTTTGGTACTAGCCATGATTTCTAGAGTTTTGAACTTGTGAAAGAGTGTTTTGCTTCCAGTGTGCTTCACCATCTGTTTTTGCAGTGTTTTGTGTTTGTGGTTTTGGAACAACAGGTTTAAAATGAGGAAAGTTGCAGAAAGGTTCGACAGCCCAGATTCAGAGATATTGCCGTGTAGATAAGACAATATTGTTTAGCGGTGTCGGGCCAGTCTCAAGGCTGCAGGTTTGTGATACTGTCACATTTCAGTTGAGAGCAGCAGGTCCTTTTTCTGCAATTTCTGGCCTGGAACTGTTGGTTAGTCTCCTGGCAGGAGACACAGGGAGTTTTGTATAGCAAATTCTCTTCGAGACATGGGATGACTATCACGTCTTCTGTGGGAGATGATAACAAGTTCATTTTTCAGCATGAAGTATTTCCACCGTTACTGGTAGCAATTTTTTTCACTGGCTCTCACTGTCAGCATGAGGGCTCTAACATATTTCAGGACCCCTTAAGTGGTTTTCCATCACCAAAGCCTGCCTACTGTTAGATACTGAAAATTATGACAACTACCTTGCACACAGGGTGCCTATTTCAGTAGTGGTTGTAACAACATCCCTGCTTGCTACTTAGCATCAAATTTAGGTACCTTAATATTACAGTAGACAACCGTTATTTTTACATATGTGGTGGCCTGTCAGAATGCCTATCTGTATATAAGGTACTGCCCCAAAAAGTTGCAGTACTCCTGGGAATCCTGTGCTTGTCTGTCATACTCATGCAGATCTCCTAGATACCACCTAAAATGGCACTAGACACCAGTGGTTAGGCAACTAAACCTCTAGTCCAGCATGCCATCATGGCAACTGGTGATGAAAAGCACCTCCAGAATCTGTCAGCTGTGCTGGGGAAAGGGAGGTAGAGCAGGGTAACACAGGGGTTTACAAGATGAGCATCAATCAAGGTGACTGTATTAAAGGAGAATAGGAACGAGTGACTTTTTGGTTTTTTTCCAAAGATTCTGTTCCATATTAGATGAAACATTTGGCAAAGGTGTTGCATTAATCACCAGGGAGATGCTGCTTATCCTCAAATTGCCCAGACATTACATAGTTCGGTCTCTTTCTAGCATTGGCCGTTCATCAGAAGTAGATCATGCACAGCTTGGTAGCAGCATGATACTCCCTGTATGTGCTGCTGTTCTGTACAGCATATCAAGAATTTAGGTGAAAATAAGTTTATGGCATCATAATAAGCTACGGTGTTTCTTTGCTAAAGGAGCAGATGGTGCTTTCTCGAAGGAAACAGAGCAGGAACTTCACCTGCCAGCAGAGACTTACTCTTTGCCTCTCCTTCTCAAAGCTCAATCCAAATCAACAGGGAGCTCAGAGCTTAGTCTGGGAACTAAAAAGTTTTCTTGCTGGGACTGTGAGAGAGGAAAGAAATGTTGAAGATGGCAGCAGATAGAGCACATAGCCAAGCGAACTCTTGGTACACCCCAGTTTATTTTACAACAGCATCCTCATGAGCTTTGCTCATATTAGGAGATCTGTTGTTGATGGCAGAGGATGCCTGTGCAGAAGTACCTGAGTATGACTCCACCAGTTCAAGCAGATGGTGTGAAGATTTCAAATTCTGTGCTCTTCTTCAGTGGGCACAAATCAAATCCTTTTTTTTTCAATCACAATGGAAGTCTTGAAGAAGAACGCTGTGCGGGAGGCACTGATTTTGATCATCTCTATTGCCATATGTCCTTCATAGCTTGATTTTGAAAGTGAAAGAGAGCTAGCATAGTTTTAGTGGAGTACTACTGGGTTTTGATTATGTTTGCTAGAAATGAGGTGGAGGTCTAGATTTGCACTAGAAAATTCCACAGTTTTTTTCTTGTGATTAAATGCACATACAAGTTAATTTGAATTTTTGCTAAGCAAGTTCCTAGACAATGTGTAAAGGAAGAGATGTAAGGAGAGAAATAAAGACTTCTCTAGTAAAGACTTCTCTATCTCACTTATTTTGATGGCATTTTTCAAATCTGTCTACCTTTCTCAGGCTCCAGTAATGCAATATTAAGTTCCCTGTATTTCTGCACAGCCAAAAATTTAGTCATATTTCAGGGAACAGAATGCCTTAATGCATAGTTCTTATTCAGCGTCAGAACTAACATTTTAAGTCCCAACCTACTGCCTAAAGGTCTTTCTTTCTTTCTTTCTTTCTTTCTTTCTTTCTTTCTTTCTTTCTTTCTTTCTTTCTTTCTTTCTTTCTTTCTTTCTTTTAAGAAAAAGCTTTGCGAGAAGCTGCTTTTAAGTTTGCAGTATCTCAGCTGATTTGTTTTCACAGTCCAACAGCCTATTTTACATTCCTGGTGAAATTATTAGTGGTTTTAGCTATCTTGACATAGTGTCAGATGATCTTACTAATATCACTGTAGCAGAAAAAAAATGCTCTTTCAGGAATATATTATCATTGTCATAAGAAACAGTATTTGCATGCAGCACCCTCAAAAATTTTAAGTAAATGCATGTGACTTCATTCTTATTTTAAGCTTTCTTTGATTTTTTTTTCCAGCTGACCACAGTTGATCTATGAGATAGGACATAAGAAAGATTTTAAATTGAGAAAATACATTTTTGCTGAGCTCTATTGAGAGTATGAAGTGGGCAAAGAATTGTTATTTGATCATTCTGTTCATAAGAGAACTGTTAATCTTGCATATTTTACAAGATCCAATTTAATTAAAAAAATTAATAATAGTTGTGAAAATCAAGATATGTATCTTCATAATCCCTTTCTTTAAAGGTCCATTTTGGTTTATTTCTTTTTCCTTTGCTTTCTTTCTCTTATCACATTTGCATAAGATTTTTCTGTAAGGGCCAGAAGTATTTTTCTCCCTATTACTTCTTCATTTGCCTCCTTATTCTCTGATACTGTGCCCTTATTAGTTGGCATGCTTTCCTTCCTGCTTGTAAAGCAACAGGGACGTTAGCTAGCCTGCATATTCCCAGTAGCTGATGAAGTGGAAGGCACAATAAAATGACTTTGTGAAGGACAGAGCCGGCTTTCACAGGTACACATGGAGAGAAATGCAGAGAAAGAAATGCAGAGAAAGAAATGCAGAGAAGGAAGGAAGGAAGGAAGGAAGGAAGGAAGGAAGGAAGGAAGGAAGAAAGAAAGAAAGAAAGAAAGAAAGAAAGAAAGAAAGAAAGAAAGAAAGAAAGAAAGAAAGAAAGAAAGAAAGAAAGAAAGAAAGAAAGAAAAAGAAAGAAAGAAAGAAAGAAAGAAAGAAAGAAAGAAAGAAAGAAAGAAAGAAAGAAAGAAAGAAAGAAAGAAAGAAAGAAAGAAAGAAAGAAAGAAAGAAAGAAAGTTGTGAATTATGTTTATATCATTATGGGTACCATTACTAACTTCAATGGTGAAGATTTACTTTTGTCACTATATTTAGCAGTCTTAACCCAGTTCAGAAAGTCACAAAGGTTTCAAATGCATCAGTATTTTGCACTAAAGTCCATAAAGACATTTATCTGTATGTGCTGAGCCTGAATCAGCCTGAGGATTGAATCTTCATTCTTGGTACCGAGTTGTGGGACTCTTGAGTTACCCGAAGCAGAAACTGCCCTTAATGTAGGTGAAGGAATTTGAAAATCTGCAAAAAATGAAAAAAAAAATTATATGTCTTTTATTGCTATTCCCAGCTGTAAGCAGATGTTCTTTGAAGATGGCTCAAGCAGACAGCAACTTGTGAGCTGCTGTTCTCAGCTTTCACTAGAAGCTGGCCAAGACCTTAATATCTCAGGTTTGAGGTCTTTCTCAACCTGCCACCCACAGTTTATTCCCAGCTGTCAAGGATGCTGTGCTGAATGAAGAAGAGTCATGTAGCAACTCTCATCTTTTGTGGAGCTCAGGGAACTTTTATAGGGTAGCCAAGCAAGGAGAGTGCTTGCTCTCTCTCTTTTCTACTTCCTGTGAGAGGGATGGGCTAAAGCATGTTAGACTATGGGGTCTTCTCAGTCACAGTGGTTTGTCTCAAGAGCAAATTAGGTGGAACCACATATCATCTGTGCCTGAAAACAACTGGGAGTTCAGACCAGGTGTGGAACATGTTGTTGGCCACAATCACAAGACCACATGGCGCACCAAAACCAGGGAGGTGCCCCAAGAGGCATAAAGGCAACCAGCAAACATCTTTGTTTGCCTGTTGTTTGGGATTTTTTTAACTTCATTGGGCATGAATAAACCTATATAGGGCCAAATGCATCTTAAAATGTAAGAATTGAAAAGCACTGGCAGTATTCCCTTTGTTTGATACCATGAAGCATTGACTGTGGTTTGCTTCATTTCTCATCCTGCGTCCCACAGCCTCATGGGATGCAGATGGGTGAATGTTGGGTGAGGAGGTGGATCCGTCATGGCCAGAAGGAGGGTGAGTGGTTTGGATGGTTCCCCGGTTTAGCATCTGATATAAGTTGCAGTGCAAATGTTGCACTATGGATGGAAACGGCCAGCTGGCAGAGGATGTGTCTGTGCCTCTGATGTTTTAAATTTAGGATGTCTATGGCTCCATCCTTATTCATGGACACGATGACGAGTTTTTCAGAGTCCTTGATTGTTTAATATAATCTGTTTACTATGAAACATCTGATAGCTATTATAGAAAATGTCTGATAATTTATGTTCCATTTTTCCATCCTGAGAAAAAAACCCCAACAACCCCACACCACATTTTATATCAAGAAACACTTCAATACCTTATAGACAAATGGAAAAAAATCACAAATGTCAGATGTGCAGCCCTGGGAAATGGGGACACAAGCTGAATAAAATTCTAGTTACATTTACTAATGCCTGATAATTGACAGGATAATAGAAGATTACAGATATGGCTATTGTTTGTATTCTAACCCTATTTTCTGTTATTTTCACACTGGCAAGACTATTAAAAAAATAATATCTTTTTGGTATTGAGATTAGTTTTCTGAGTACATTGAGATTTGGGAATGACACTTCAAATTAACACTAAGGTAATATTCTGAGGGAGCTGGTCAAAATGGACACTCAAAAAACCTATTGCGTTTTCAATCCGATTATAGTAATTTACCCAAGAGAAGAAAGAAGCATTTCTTTCACTTTTCTGTAATTATTATTGGGTAAATGTGATATTGTAAATATTTGTTTTCCAGTCTTTCAATGATGGCAAAAATATTTACTTGCTTTAAAAAAAAGCAAGTAAGCTTTGAGGATGCTTTCATTTTTTTTTTTTAATTAAGAGTCAAAATATGTAATAGCGTGGTAGTGGAATGATGTGATTTATATAAAAATACATTACTGTCTATGAGTCTTTTAATTTACAGATAAACAAGAGCATTCATGATGAATTTCACTGGGGTTTTATCGACGTGTAGTTGTTTCAGTTTAACCCTTCCATTTGTATTTTCAGAGGGACAGAACACTAAATCCAAGCCAAACATTAGTGCTCTGTATATTTGTGAAAAGAAATAAATTGTTATTCGATGGCAGTTCTTTCAGATGAGTCAGTTAAATGTGAAATAAAATGAAAAGCTACAATTTAAAAGCATTTTGAGAATTATACTTTTTTTGAAAAAGTCAAGAGCCTGTGCCTTTGACAAGACAATTTGTAGGAAGACAGATTTACCATGGCTTCGGTTATTGTGCTTCAGGAGCAATAAAGAGGCAGCTGGTGTCCTCTTTGTCAGCTCAGGGGCTTCCAGTCTCTCTGTGTGTGGCAAAACACTACCAGCAGCACTCACAAATATTTCATAAGCTAAGAAAGATCAGCTGAGGTTCAAGTGAAAAGAATTTCTTCTTTTCAAAATCACTGACAGCACACACAATCAATCTATGTTCAAGGGATTGATGTATTATTAGCCAAACGCCTTTATTTAGGAATTTGACTGCTTTACCTAGACCTGTATGTTTCTGAGGAAACGTTTACCTTTGCTATAAGCTTTTTGCTTTCTGCCCTGTTTTCACAACAGCTTTGCATACATCTTTGTCCTGCAGAGTCAAGAGAAGAAAGAATATCCCCTAAGCGTGTAGTCCCTTAGCTTTCTGGATCCTGATGGGTTGCCACAGTTTCACTGCCATCCCAAAAATACTCACTTAGAAACCTGCTTTATTGTTTGTGTGTTCAGTTCCTTTTGTTTAGATTTAAGCACAAAGAATCCCCTATTTTCTCACTTCATACACCCAACAAAACTTATTTCATCTAATTAAGCAAAGGAAAAAGGCTGGTTTAGAGGAGTCTTGATATCACAATTGTAATGAAGGCAGCTGAGTCCCGTCCTTCAAGCGATGGGCTTTTTATCTTCCTTCATGTTTTATTTACAGCGTTTTGGCTGGCCTACTTCTACTCCCATTGGAAATACACTTTATAACACTCTGCTGATGGAAGAACTGGCACGCTCTCTCTCCACAAAACATAGCCAGCAGAGTATTCTCAATCAGAACTTCAGTTTCTCTTGTAATGAGTGATTAGGAGAACATTTTGAAAGTTTTTGCCACAACTCTTCAACCGGGGCTGGGTTGTATCCATGCTGCCCGTGCTTATCCTGTGTGGTTTTAGAGGAAGCAAGACAGCAAACTGAGGCATCTACTCATCTAATCCTCATTATCTCCATGCTTCATGATTCCTTTCATGCACAGAGCAATTCATGCCAGCTGCCTGGCTTTCATGTTTGAATTCTGTACAACCATCTCTCTATCAGCCCTTCGGTGGGTTCTCTGCACTCCTTTGCTTTACATGGTCTTCCCCCAGGCCTTTCTCCTTGCTCACCCTCCTTCACAGGAAACACTGGGATCACAGAATCACAGGACATTAGGAGTTGGAAGGGACTTTGAAAGATCATCTAGTCCAACCCCCTGCCTGAGCAGGATCACTTAGTAAGTTACATGGGAACACATCCAGATTGGCCTTGAACGTCTCCAGAGAAGGAGACTCCACAATCTCTCTGGGCAGCCTGTTCCAGTGATCTGTCACCCTCACGGTGGAAGAAGTTCTTCCTTATATTCAGGTGGAACTTCCTATGTTCCAGCTTGGACTTATTTCCCCTTGTCCTATCACTGGCCAACACTGAGAAGAGCCTGGATCCATCCTCCTGACACTCACCCTTAACATATTTACAGACATTAATGAGGTCACCCCTCAGTCTCCTCTTCAAGCTAAAGAGACCCAGCTCCTGATAGGTCATGCCTTCATCCCCGCCACTGCTTTGTCTCATTCTCAAAAGTGCTGTGGCTTTCAGTCTGTAACTTGTGTATGAGTTTGAAAAGTGGCTTACTGTGTGTTGAAAGAGCCTTCCTGGGGCACCTGACTTCTGCTCAAGCCTGCAAACAGTAGTGTTGAATAATTATTGCTGCTGCTGCTGGTGGTAATAACTGACTATTTGTGTCTGTAGTTAGGGTGTATGAAAGGGTAATAGTTCCTCATCTTTAAAGCTGTAAAGAGCCTGAATTAATTACAGAGGGTCAGAGCACCTCATGGCTTTATTCCTTGTGATGCTGGCCAAGCTAATCTAAATACTGATAATGCCACAGTAAATTCTAATGTTCTAAAATAACTTTGCTCTGCAGAGATTGAACAGTACTTAAACACAATAGTTAGATCATACTGACTTTGGAAAAAGGTATGGGAAATTTAAACCACATTTTTAACATTGGACACCTCAGAGGAAGCTAGAAGCTAACTTATTTGAACATCCATTTGCAATTATTCTGACAAAGCGCTCACTATTGGCACAGGATCTGACTCCAAGCAAGACTAGGATCATTTTAATTGTGAGCCAGGATCTTGTGAAGAACTTCATTGTTGCCTCTGAACATCACCATTTCCTTTCAAATCTTTAGAACTTTGGAGAAGCATCTCATTCTTCATCCAAGAACTCTGTTACTACTAGACCTGAGCAAATCCTGCCATTTACATTCTATAGTATGCTGGCTTTCCAGATTCTGGAGCTTACATTGCAGACACAGCTCCTTGCAACAAAGAGCTAGATGTCATTGGAAGACTATAACCAGTCTGTAACCAGAATATTGCCATATATTCAGTAGTAGGGGGAAAATGTGAAAAGCATTATATTATTTTACTGGATAACGGGTTTCAACATAAATTAGTTTTCATTTTATATATTTGCAATGGAAGACTGCTCTACATCAGACACAGTGAATCCTGAATTATTTAGATGGGGTCAAATTATACAGCACTGTGATCATTTGTAGTTCTTACTTTTAAATGAGTAGGCTTCTTAAGCTTTTCAAGTAGTGTGCAATCCACTTCAACCTTTTAATAATGATGACCTCTGCTTCTTTAAACTCCTGGGCTTTGAAAAAGGGCTTATTTACTACCTCATTCTCCCCTGCAAATGTTATCCATGTGGCAAGAGATCTTCTCATATGAAATACATTCTTGTTCTTTCTTGCTTTTTCCTGAATTTCTGCTTCAGCTGTGCTGTGGTAGGAAATGAGTACAGATGCTCCTTCAGAGGTGAGATGCTGGATTTTCTCCTTCAGAAGATGAGGGGGAGGGAAGAGGGAAAGGGAGACAAGATTTCTTTTCACCTCTGACTGTGAAGGCTTGCTTTTGTTTCCACGTTTGTCCAGTGGAAAGAAAAAATGGAGTTCAAGGCCAAACGTCTTAGAACCTTTTAAAATGGTGCTATTGATTTGTACTTTACTTGAATTATATGTAGCAATACATGTGGAGCAGGCAGGGCACTCATCCTGCCTGAGACAGACCGTGGCCCCCTGCACTTTTAGGCTCCTTTTCTCAGACCTGAGCTTTCCAGGTACTCTCAGTGCTACCCACCCATATGTTTTCATCAAGACAATTCAGTCCAGCACCCATCCCAAACTGTTAAATATGGAAATAATTGTTACTGGGATGTCAAATGTATTCCTACTGTAATTGGAAACAGCTTCCAAATTTTACTTTCCTTTTAGTCAAGGTTATTCCTAGGATAGGTTCTTTAAACATGGTCATTGTTCTGTTTATAACCAAAATCCCTGGGAGTAAGTGGGCTCAGGCAGCGCTCTTGAAAAGTCTCACTGCAACACAAAGGCAGATCAAGATTCCAGTTCTGCCCCAACACAAAAAAATGCCAACAATGGAATTTATTGTTGGGCACTTAAAACGTTCCTGACACCTCCTAATAGAAAGTGTGATAAATGATTTACTGCTCAAGAAACGCAATTATCTACAGTGGGATCTTTTTAATGCCAGGGTTACAGAATACAATTTGAGATGCAACTTCATTTGGATGACAACAGATTGATTGTGAACATTACCATTCAGGAGGGAAATATGTTTGGTTTATTTTTCTTTTTTCACTTGTTTCTCCTATCTTGGGAATTCCTACCACCATGGGAATGTGACTTCTCAAACACTTAATGAAAATATGCCTGACAAATCCTTAATTTTAAAGAAAACAGAAACAAATAAAGGAAACTTCAGGAGAAATGTAAGAGAACATGGCAAGAAATCATGCCAGCTGGAGCATTTCTCCAACAGTCTGCTTAACTGAAAAGTCAAGGCATTATTTATTTCAGTACTTTCATTGGATCCGGTTATTTCTGTGCTGAGTTTACAGCATAGGTCCTGTCTTTTGTTTTGCTGTTGCTTTTGGATAGCCAAGCAATGCTTCTGTGGGAGTCTGATCTTTCAAAAATGCTTCTGCCCCTGGGCTGGCGGTGGCTGGGGAGGCACACTCAGTGTATAATAGGTGTCTTGCCTCTCCTTCAGTCCTTCACATCAGTTTTATTCCATATCAAATCCTTAGATAGCATTTTGGGATTAATATATAACATATGGCCCACACGTGTCACAGATGTCATGGAGATATGTCCCTGACACTGAAGGTGGTGAACATTGAGGGAACCTCAAAGACTAAAGTCCAGCTGAATTCCTTCTCCATGTTGGAAGCTTGGAACTAGATGATCTTTAAGGTCCCTTCCAGACAGAACCATTCTGTGATTCTATGATTTCTTGATTCTATGATGCTAGAAGGATACTTTGATCATACTGTGCTTTCATACTGTGTTACTATGGGTAAATAGTAGACATCACTTTATCATTCTTGTCAAGTGGACTCCCATTTTAGAGAGGTGAAATATCAGGAAAACTTGACTTCCATATGTAAATGCACAGGTTTCCTCAAATATACCTTTAACTACTGCTGAAGAGTGTTCCTTCTTGGAGCACACTAAACTTTAAAGTTTGACTCTAAAAGCAGTTTAGATACATGCATCATAAGCCTGGTTATTTTGCCTTTTAATGCAAAAGTTGAATACTTAAAACCAGGAGCAGCATGTCTCCATTTTACTGTAGCAGAAGTTGAGCAGAGGTGTGCAGAGCTCAGGGCACCTGCAGGTCGGGGTCGGGTAGGTTGTAGCTGCTAGGTTGTAGGAGGACCGATGGCTGCAGCCTCAGCTGTCTCTCCTTCCCCTTGGAGTCCTTCTCCAATTTTTCATTGTCTCCCTACAGAAGAGGCATGATGGCTGCCTTGTGCCAGCTTCTGGAGCTCACATTGAGATGCCACAACAGGGAAGCATTTGTCTGTCTGCTTTTTCTAATGCCCCGTCTAAGGCACCGTATTGGAATGGGACTGCAAGTGTTGGTCCTGTTGCGTTGTAACAAGGATCTCAGCCTGAACTGGGGATACCAGTGGAGGTGGAAAACCAGGGATGCTTGTATCAGAATTCCTGGTGGGGAAGGAAAAGAAGGGAGTGTAACATCTACCTGACATGTGTGTTCATTAGATGTGTCTGACTGAAATGGTCAGCTTAAGCAAAACACTTGTAGATGTGGGCTGCTGGACCAGGGATTTGCACAGTAAAAGAAGCTGTGTGGTGGTAGCTTAAATGGTGTGGTCCTCCAGGACCAAACCAACTACCTGAGTTCCTCCTGAGAGGCAGCCAAATGCTTCCAAAACTATGCCAGGTGGAGACCACAAAGCAATGTGGATTATTTCTCTAGAAATTACTCCTTTTCCAGTTTAATTTCAGTGCCGAGGAAATGCTTTTCTGAGTTGGGCTGAGTGGTAGGGATGGACATGGCTAGGAGCTAGGAGCACAGGAATAGAAAGGGTGGGTTTTGGTTTTCTCTTTATCTCAGGAGGGAACTGAACAGCCCTTTTAGAGAACTTGGAACACAGGACAGGAACACAAATTGTGTAGGATAATTTAGAAGATTATGCCTTTAAATTTAGTTTGCCACACAGCACTCTTAAGACTTTGCAGTAGTTTTGTGAAGAGGTTTTCCTCTTTCTCATTCAAGGGTACTGGATAATAATGTTATTATCTACATGGTGATTTTCAGCCAAATGTCTGTAATTGCTTTACAGCTGTAAACATCAGGAGTCTCATTGTACAGCAGCTGCAGAAAAACATGCTGAAATTTCTTATATATTTAAGAATATCTTTGAGAAAGGAAAAATAAATCTGTATTTGGACTCCATTTTTTGATACAGGAGAACCAGATTCGGTATTTTTTTGTCTTTTTTTTGTCATCTCTGAACTTTTTCCATTCTACTGTGTCCTTTTTGTGATAATGGACCAGACGGAACACATTATTAAAAAGGAAGGGTACACTCTAGATTATATGGTGGCGTAATAATGTTCTCTAGTTTATTCTTTGTTCTCCTCCTAATAATTCATAACATTCAATTTTCTTTTTTTATCACTGCTGAGTACGGACCTGACATTTTTGTAAAACTGTCTATTATAACTCCAGCATTTTGTTCTTAAATTGTAATAATAACCTCAGGACCTATCACTAATATATATGTGTATAGAAAGTTGAATTTTTCTCCATATACGTTATTTTACATTTATCTGCATTGAATTACATCATCCATTTTATAACCCAGACACTCAATTTTGTAAGGTCTCTGCAAAGTTTCTCCTAGCAGTCTTTCTTAGTGCACTGAATAACCTGATACTACCAGAAAGCCTTTTCATCTCACTGTTAATAACCTTTTCCGATCATATATGAACAGACCGAAGAACAGGACTGAACACACACCTGGCCTGAAAAGCGACTGTGTACCTTAATGTTTCTTTTGGGTTAGCCAACCCTATCCCCATGTGATCAGTCCTCCAGTGCATTAGATTATTTAGAGTTTTTGATGCAGGCGTTTATCAAATGCACATGTAGGCACCTAAGGATCTCTCTCATCCACGTCCTTTTATTCCTTCAAAGGACTCAGCAGGTTTCTGAGGTACAAATCCCATTTGCAAAGTTGTGCTGGCTCTTCTATGGCACACCATATTTATTTTGTGAGGGTTTGTTGGTTTTTTTTTTTCTATATTTTTGCTCTTTTGACTGTTTTCCTACTAATTTGCCTGAGAATTCTCTACTGGAACCCTTCACAAATTAGGAAAATGGAAGTCTGTTAGTCATTGGGTACCAAGCCTTTCTGTGTAAGGAAGGAATCTGAACCTTTCTCCATCTTCTCATTAAATATTGAGGCAAAGAAGCTGTTTAGTTCTTGTTGCATTTTTATCTTTTCTAAAGGCTCTTTCTTTCTCTTTGGTCATGGACTGTCTGCCACTGTATTTGTTGATAGCACCTTCCACATGACTGTGGTCCTTCCATACCCCTTCAGTTATACCTATATTAAATTATGTTTTTAAAAAATCTTAATGCTGTATTTGTGGTTTCCCCATTGCTTCTGTCACATACACTGTTTTGAATCATGTCCAACCTATAGGATGGATCCTTGCCCAAAGGATTTTGGATCTAAAATAGTCTGAAATGTAGCAATCAGGTATAAAACCAGTATTCATTTCCATTTTTTTTTCTTTCTATTACCTGTAGAATTCCCAGGGGATTTTTTTTTTTTGAGGGGTAAATCATCTGACTTTCTACCCAGACTATGTGACAGAAACACTGAAGTCAGTGCTTTTGCAGTCAGCCACCCCTGGTTATCCAGACTGCAGTTCTGGTTAGAGAGTACTGAGAGACTCTTCTGTCCCCCCTGCTCAGATTTGCTTCTTAAGCAGATGAGACATGTCTCGGGCTCTCACTCATTTGCTGAAGCTGGAAAGTTTATATCAGTGTAAATCCTACACACAGAAAATCCTATGCATCAGAAGAACGGTGGTGTTTCATTTTTATCTTAGAAAGCATTGATATCTGGAGTACTATTGTGAAAAGATGCTAACAGAGTATATTAATAAAGTGGTTTAAATATAAATAATACATTTAAAAAGTTGTAATACCGAGTGAGTATCATTCAAAGAATCCTCTTCAGATGCCTTTAAAAAATTCAGGCCACAGGACCTTTAAGGTCCATAAGAGAAATTTGAAATGTCAAACACAGGAAACATAAATGCCATAATGATGAGGAAGGGGTGTATGAAGTACAAAATCCAGGCCCTCTGAAACAGAGAAAATACTCCCATGAAGACTGAAGCAACATTTTGGTATCTGTGTTTTGTACTGTATTGTACAGGCTTCTGCTTTCAGGGACCATTAAAGAGTATCTTCTCAAATGAAGATACTGGTAGGAGGAAAGGAAATGTTACATTTATTTTTAATAACTTATTTAAAGAGTTGTTTGAACCACGTCTAATAGGTGAGAAAAAGGGCTCAAGAGGCAGAATCGGAGAATGCCATGATCTTGCTTCTCAGATAAAGTAATCTGTGCTGGACCTGGACTAGAAAAGTTGTTTTCATTCCTGTATTACATACAAATTGTATCAATTCTAGCATATTTTTGCCCACTGGTGTAGAAAATATAAGGGACTCTGCAGTCAGTGTTTCCCACTGATACATCATTGCTTATAACTTAAAGGTTACATGAACTAGACTTCTGTTGTATAGTTACATTTCCATATGATTGCTTTTTTCCTTCAGAATTGCTACTGTCTTCATTCTTTACCTTTGTTTACAATGAGAATTGCTCCCCTAGTTGTTTAAAACTGTAGAATATTTATTATATGAATAGCCTATGACAACCTGGAGTACATTTATATACAGCTTATTTATTTCCTTCAAAACTGTTATATTTGCATTTTATACATTGTAAATCATTCTAAACGTGGATGGTGCTTTTTTGCAGTACCCACCTGAATCCAGTTTCTTCTCCAAAGGTCCCAATGTCTTGGAACATGAATATAAGTTCCAGGTTGAAAACTGACCCTTGGTTACCATGAAAATTGGAAAATGAAATGTCAAGTCTAGGAACAGAAAGATAAGAGGTGGGCAAAGAAAGAATAAGGTTGGGATTGCTCACAGGTAAAATGGAATAAAATTTCCCTACCCACCATGGTAGGTTTTAAATAGCTCATGAATTCTGCATGATGATTCTCAAAGATTAACTTTTCAGCCCATTTTGTTTATATCTTTAATTTTAATACTAGCATTGAATTACGTATCTTTTCAGTTATTTCAGTTATGCAAGATCACGGTTATCAATGAAAATGTGTCTTTGTCAAAGGTTTTGGGTTTTGTATGCACAAAAAACAAAAGTGAAGATGCATGTAGCCTTACAACAGAGTTGAAAAAGGGAGAGGAGGATGTGTGAACGCTGAAGGCGATCACAGGGTCTTGGAATTGCAGTATTTTAAAGGTCTTTTCCAACCACTGAAGGATACAGTCCAGCTGAGCAATGCAGGATGGCTGAGGTTAATATTCTGTGGTGAGAAAGAAGAAATGAATAGGATAAGGAAAGAAAACACATTTCTTTGGATCTCTCCGGGGCTTCACGCTTTCTGAGACAGTTAGAAGTGGTAAAGTTCAGTACTGTGTTCCCTCTCGCCTGCGTGCGGAAGGCGTGATCCTAGGGCAGCTTCGGTTCATGTGCTCAGTGTAGGAGCTGCTTATTGTTCTCAGTACAGAACTGCAGTTTGGGAGTGTATGGTGAAACAACCTTGGAAATCTGCCGTGGGGTTTTGCATAAGTGTATCAATAAGTGTCATATGATGGCATTTGACAGAAAGCATTTGGTTTTTATGCTGATGTGTTGGTTAATGGCTGCTTCAAAAGTCTGCATGAACTGGGAAGAGAGGCGTGAAGTTCTAAATGCACAAAAAAGTGTAAAATTGCATGGCACCAGCAAAAGACATTATAAAAGGCTCACGCTGTTCTAAACAGCCAGAGGTTCTAGCCCACTCTTTTTGCCCAAACCTACTCAAAGCACCCAGCTGTGAGCCCTTTAAATGAAAGTCTGAAGTCTAAATTTAAAATAAACATGTTAAATATATGTTTTGAAATCAATTTTAAAGATTACATGGCCACTAAGCAATACTGAAAACTCTTATTATGTAGGGCAGCTAACTGTAGCTACTCAACCCCTCCCCAAGAGTTTTTCTTCTTAATTATTGTTAATGCCTGCCATCCTTTCTCTGTATCTTTCCACTGCTCTTTATTATCTATTCTTTTTTTTTTTTTTGTATTTCAGTCTAACTGAATCACTGTTTACCTTGCTTTTGAAATTTATGTTCATCTGTTTTTGACTTCCATGGATATCTTAGGTATTAGAGAATATGTATTAGCAGTAGTTTTGAAACCCTGCAATGGCACCATAGCAGATTTATGCCTTGGATATCTTACTGTTCCAGACAGCCCTATGTAAACAGACTGCATTTCCACAGTCGACAAACCATCCGGGGGACGAGCCTCAAATCAGCTTTTGGGAGAAACCTGTGTCAAAAATGTAGCAGGAGTAGAAAGTTGATAAAGTGACTGCATAATTACTCAATGGTACCAGGTACAATCTCTTTACAAAAGCCATGTACTAAAACTAACACTTAGCCAAGTTTCCTTGGCATTTCTCTGTAGTAATCCTAAAAGTTCACTGCCAAGAAAACGCAGCTACTCTGTCCCTAAACAATCTGGTCTGTTTATAACATGTTTTGTGATTTATTTTATTTTTTTTTTAGTATTCTAAAGGTATGTCAGCTACATCTTCAGATTGTGAAGATCAGTCTAGTAAAACCAGTATTTCACACAGTGGACATTGTAAACACTTTTGTTCTGGGCAAAACCAACCAAGTTAGGGTGCTGACTTGGTGCTTGGGGTCTTACATATTTTGAGTGTCTCTGGCAGCACTCGGATTGGAAAAGGAAGTTCTTTCAGCCAGTTCATGGGGTCCTGTGAGCCAGCTGGCTTTAGGCTGGTTCATTTAACAGCCTCAGAGGTCCCAGACTTTTTTGTAGAATGTTGTGCAGGCAGAAGCAGAGACTTGGAAAGAAAGAGGTGGCCCATGGGCAGTTGTGACTTTCCTGCAGAAAGACTGAGTCTTGGAACCATATGCAGGTCTTTCATCTGCTGTAACAAGTCTGTGAAAGTTCTTTTTCTACAAAAAAAATATCATATTGACAAATGCAATTGACCTTTGAAGTAGCTACTGAGTCAATACATGGCTCCAGATGTATTCAGAAGCTTTATTCTTCCCCCTACTTAGTATAGCGAAAATAGAAGCGAAGTGATCATTTGGATAATGCATTGAGGATTGTAATGATATAGACAATTAAAATTTAGTATTAGTATGTACACTGGAATCTTCCTTTTATGTCGTTTCTCCACTATTGCTTATACGAGCTGTTGGTGTGTACATTTTAGTGGCAGGAACTGCAATATTCATCTGTGTTCCAGCCCATAGTGTGTTTTCTATCCATGAATGTTCAGTGTGATAGGACATTTTTTTACTTTTCTGTCACTCTTGTAGACTTTGATGTGGGATTCCATAAATTAGCTGATATAGTTGATGTTCATGTAAGCTGTAATAGAAAGTTTCCAGTTACATATTTATTGAAAATTTCATAACATTCTTAGGGTTAAACACAACAAAAAATTATTCCTGTCTGACTTCTCCTTCCATTTTGTTTTCATATATCTTAGAGAAGCAGTTAAAAAGTTTGTATTAATGTTCGCAGGTGCACAAGCTATAGCTGTTGATTGAAGAGCTAGTTAGGATGAAGATGATAAAAATGTTACATTCTCATTGTTGAACTTTGCCTGTTTCAAGTGACAAGTAAACCTTGGCAGATTTTGTTATAGTGAGTATCTCAAAGTAGCTATAACTTTTTGCAAAGTACTATCTTGCTTTGACAAAGGCCAAGTAATAGAAGAGCGTAATGCAATTTAAGAATGAACTCCTGATTCTCTTCCATATTTAAGACATTCCAGTGCTTATAAGAAATAGTTGGAAAGCATATGGCATCTATTGCAGGGAACACCATGCATTTTAGTACCAGGAAAATTACAAGACTAAGGGAGGAGCCTGGGTGTGGAAACTCTTTTTTTTCCCACCTATAGCAGATGGTCAGATTTCTAATTTCAAATTTTCTTGTAGTTTTGGCATACTGCCATCTGTCTCCACAGCTGCAACAGTGCAATAACTCTGTCACCTCTCTTAGAAAATGTTTCTTAAGAGTAAATTTAATGCCTAGCGAAGTGTTGAATTTACAGCTGCTGGGAGCAGAATGTAATATGTAAGAGATGGGCATGAGGCCCCCTTGATTTCCCTCACCTGATTACAAGTAAGGGTGTGTTTATATCAAAATATTGCGAACTGCATTAGGGAATTGTGGTGAAGTTGTTTCCGGTTATTTGTTTTCACAGACCCCTTCAGCAATCCTGTGTACAAAAAATCAATCAGCAGCATCAGTGTACATCTTGCACAAAGAGCTTGACTGAGATTATGAAAAACATCCATAATCATTATCATTGCAAGAAAATAGTTTTCTGTAACTTTTTTTTTTCTTTGCCTCATGTCTGTTGGTGTCTATTAAGATTGAAAACACTGGTACAGATGGGCAGCTGCAATGTTAAATAATTTGATGAGCATTCAACCCATCTGTCTGCTTGGGTATTCAACTGGAGATGGTGGTCCACTTCTGCAGAGCTGCCTAAATAGTTTTCAGAAGTGGTACTGAACGGGTTCTTGTGGCATGGGAAATGGTCTACTGATTTTCTCTCTCAAAGGCAAGTCAGACTCTTCTAGGTAGAAGATGGGTATCACTCACTATTAACTTGAATTGGATTTGAAATTTGGTTTTGGAATTAAGACCTTCCCTTCTGGTGGCCACACTCTGAATCTTTAAGTTTGATCTGTAATCTTTGTGCTTGCAACAGTGTGGAGGTTATTTAAGTTCTTTCAAAAAATCCAGTGGAAGTTTGGCTGCCTCTTCCACTTTTGTAAACTCAGAAATAAGATTCATGACAAGTTTACAGTTTACCGATCTTGCGAGGCTTTCAAAACCATTGTTTCCCTTGGCACCTTCAGATGACACTTGACTTGCTGGAACTTTTGGAAAATGTCAGTTGAATATGCTGGGTCCAGCAGGTTCCTCCCCATGTTCAGTCAGCCTTAAGCTATGCTCGTAACTGAGGCTTGCAGGAGTGGTTTCTCTGAGGAATGGATCAGCTCCTGGAAAACTTGGGTGATGGGAAAGAGAGATAGGAGAAGGTGAGGTGCCTCCGTTAGAGAATTAGTGCTGGGTACACAGGGACAACACAACTGCTCTGTCAGAAGCAGCTGCTCGGGGAGGAGCTGCTTGGCTTTGGGAGAAGTCACAGAGCAGAGATCCTTTTCCTCACACCTCTACAAAGACAGTGTCCTTCCTGAAAAATGGTATCTGTGATTTGAGCCCAATTTGTCCTCTACATCTTCTTTGCCCTTCTGTCTCACCCTCCTTGGAGGAAAACCCAAAAGTGTGTTCAGGCTTTTCCATCTTCACATATGTTGCTGCTCAACAGTCAATCCTATGCGTATTTCTGGATAACAAGGAGTTTTTCCCAGTGGGGCTATGAGACATGATTCTGAGTCTGCATGAAGCTCTGTCACAGCAGCACAGTTTGAATTCCAAGCAGCGGTTGTCAGCTATTTGAATACAGCAAATGAGACCTACAAGCTGCATTAATACATCAACATGGGTCTTTAGTTAGCATTAGTGACCTCAGCAAGTTAGCATTCATTTTTCTCTCACATTTTAAATTGAATGACATGTATTCCCTAAGTCTTTTGTGTCTGCTCTTTTTTTGGTGATCATAATGGCTTTCTAGGTGTAGTATTGAAGACCTTTCTATTAAAGGGAAAGTGATGAGACCAAGGAAAGGTAACCTTGTAGTAAAACAATTGGACAGGGACAAACTTTTGTGGCATCCTGTCTTGGCCTTGTGTTGTGGCCTTGGGTAAATCATTTTGTCTCTATATACTTTTGTTCCTCATCTAGAGAAATGGACCTGACAATATCTAATTTGTGTCACGGTTTGCATGACTTCTCTGCTTACGCTCTAAGTCATGGACTGGCTCTTAGCCGTGTGTTTCAGAAGGGGGATCTGATATTCACTGCAGCCTCTAGGTATTAAAATATTTCACATAACTGTTAATGCTAATGACTGGAAGTGATGAGTAATGTTTAAAATTTAAGCTATTTTTGAGGCTTTCTGATTTAAGATTTCTGCTATCAAATCATCTTGTAGACAGCAGCATTTTCCTCTTACAGAGTGAATAATTATGAGTAGATTAATACACTGACAACTTTTTGTCAGATATTTTCCACTGCTTTTAAGGGAAGATTTTGAATATGAGGAATACAGGGTGGCTTAAAATACATCTCCACACTCTTATTCTACACATTTATCACCAATAGATGGAAGACCTGTTCAAGGTAATTATTATTTGCATAAAAATCAGGTCCTCAAAAAACTGCTTGTGTCCTTGATCCTCCGAGCACTTAAAGCCATTCTTAATCTTACACATCATCACTTCCATTTAGTTTATTTAGATCACACAGAAGCTCAAGGTTAAGTCTCTGTGCAGGCATTTGTGTGATTGGAGCCCCAGATTATGTATGCTAAATGGCAAAACATAATTTCAGATAGAGTTGTTCCTCATAAAAAATCACTTTATACAAATAGTATTTTTGCTAGAAAATTCACCAAAAGCCACCTGTTTTTCTTGATTTTTGCAGCTGAGAAATGAAAGGACTTTGCCATTCAGATAGTTTTCTTTTTTTGTCTTTGTAAGTCTAGAGGAAAAATGTTGGAATACTGGGAAGGTGAAGGGGAAAGAGTACCATCAGAGCCAGTATTGAACACTGACAGTATTAATACCAAAACTGTTGGGTTTGTGTTTTGCACATTTTAAAAATATTTCATTTTTTCTCACAAAACTCCACTTTTTGTCAATCATTTATAACCCGTGTAATATGCAGAGACTGTGTAATAACCTGAGTTGTGCTGTATAATCCACATCAGTACTGTGTTGGTTTATCCCCAAAGGTCCATGAGAACATATTGGTTTCCTATAGTATTTTCTTTGGGAAATATTTTATTTAAAAAAAAACAACAACTTTTTTTAAAAAGCTTTTTCTAAAGCTTTTTAAATAAGTCGCAAGAAAACGTCTCCCAGAAGCACACCATGTCCCTAAGTGTATTAGTTGACAATGTAGAAGTCTGTTCCACAGCTGAGAGCACAGTTGTCTGTGAAGCTCTGACAGATCAAGACTGCAACTCCTTAAACATCTCTCTGACACTGAAATCACAAGAAGGGAAAGGGGAAGTGATGAGGTTAACATAGCACTTATAGTTGGATTTGAGTTCCCAGTCCCTCCAAATTACTTTAAAATAAAGTAAAGCAAGCAAAAATACCCTAATCAATTTCCAGGACCTTCCTTAGAGGACAGTCTAAATCCACATGCAGACGCCAGGTTTCTCTTCACCTTAGGACTTGCAGAGAACTGAACTCGGGCATAATACAGAATCACGGAATTATAGAACCATAGGACATGGCTGGCTTTCTGGGCAGCAAGCACACACTGCCAGCTCATGTTAAACTTCTCATCAATTAACTACCCCAAGTCTTTCTCCTCAGGGCTGCTCTCAGTCTGTTCTCTGCCCAGCCTGTAGTTGTGCCTGAGATTGCGTTGGCCCATGTGCAGAACTTTGCACTTAGTCTTGTTGAAGTTCATGTGGTTTGTACAGGCCCACCTCCGAAGCCTGTCTTGGTCCTTCTGGATGGCATCCCTTCCCTCCAGCACGTTAACCACCCCACACAGCTTGGTGTCATCAACAGACTTGCTGAGGGTGTGATCAATCGCACTGTTTTCATGTTTCCAACAAAGTTGTTAAACCAGTCCCAATATTTACCCCTGAGGAATGTCACTCATCACTGGTCTCCACTTGTCGACTCGACATTGAGGGTAACAATTCTTTGAATTGATTGTGCAGCCATTTCTATATCCACTGAGTGCTCCATCTGTCAAATCCATGTCTCTCCAAACCAGAGACAAGGATGTCATGTGGGGACAGTGTCAAATGCTTTGCACAAGTCCAGGTAGATGATGTCAGTTGCTCTTCCGTTATCCAGCTACACTGTAACCCCATCATAGAAGGCCACCACATCTTTCAGGCATGATTTACCCTTAGTGAAGTCATGTTGGCTGTCACCTCCATAATTTCCATATGCTTGAGCATAGTTTCCAGGAGGATCTCCTACATGATCTTTCTGGGCACAGAGGTGAGACTGAATTGCCTCTGGCTACCTGTGTCTTCCTTTTTTTACATGATCTTGAGAGTGAAAAATATGTATGAGCTTTGTGACAAATGGACACACCTCTGATATGCTCAAGCTTCTACTGACTTCAGATCTTATTTCAGTAACAAAACACTCATGATCAGTCCTTTTTACTGGTTCCTTTACTATTGCTCACAGAGGTGAAGGCTCCTTTTTCTGTCAGCAGCACAGAGCTCTATATTGACAGCAGTGACTGGGGAGAGCAGGGGGCTGAAATGATTACAGAAAGGTGACCTCTGCTTTGTATCAAAGCACTGTTCACACCAGGGACTGTTTTCTTTTCTGCTGCATAAGAAATTGAAGAGCAGACCCCAGAAGAAGCCCAGCTTGGAGCTGCATGGCTAGGTAGATCCATTAGCCATCCATCCCCCACCAGGAAACATTGTAATTTTGGAAGCTCAACAGGGCATGATGTCTCTCTTCCAGCTCTTAATCTGGCAGACTGGTCCCTTAGGCTAAAGCAGTGCCAGGAATGGCATCAGAAATTGCCCATTTAGCATTTTGCAATTTAGAATCAACTTAAATTATGTGTGTCACCTACGGATCAAAGAAGAAATTCCCTGTAATATTTATGGAAGCTAATTAGTTGATTTGGTGTTGGTTTTTACCACCATTTTAGTTTGCTTCAGCCTTCACGTTCTTCGGGAGTATAAATAAGAGCTCTGTTGCTTTGGAGTGTTGTGAACAGCTTGTCATGCCTCTACAGAATTAGGGAAATGGCTGTCAGATTTGCTTTGTGAACAGGACAAAAGGGTTCACCTTGGTTTGTAATAGGCATAGAAAGAATTCTTCAAGGCCAAAGTAGTTTGGCCATTCAGTAGCCAAAGCTAGAGCTGCCTGGGGAGCAGTATGCTTGCCTGCTTTGTTCTTACACAGGCAATGACGCTGGAAAGCAGGTGAAACTCCTCAATTCGGTGGGGGAAGCAGGGGAGAGGAGATATACCCTTAGCAAGTCACTTGAAAATGGTTTGGGTATTTGACCATCTATTCTTAAGATTAAGAGACACAGCAAGTAGGCACTAAGGGACCAAGGACAAATAACATTTTTCTACTGACTGTAACTGCACATGCTTCACAGTTGTCAGGAATTAGCAGTATAATGTATGCACATGAAGAATTTTATAGGAATCCCACTGGTTGAAAAGGGAAGGCAAAGTGTAAGAACATGATTTTTGAAATCGCCCTATCAGAATTCATCTATTTGTATAGGCATTAGCATTCAGCAGCACAATTATCCTAAGTACCCAGTATCCTAAAAAGTCCACGTGTCCATGATCCAAGTCTAAATTTCCAAGTCTCAAATGAAAGGACCATAAAAGTGTCATGATTGGAAAGCACCGAATAACCACTTATTTGCTCACGTTTGTGAAAAGAAATGCTCCATATGAGTTTGTGATTTTTGCCACATGAGCCTTGTCCCAATGTACATACCCTTAATTTCTCCAGTTGAATGACTTTGGGCCCCTCTTCTCAAAGCAGCCACTGATTTCTCATAATCTTGCTGGAAGCTTATTGTCCGAGGCCTCTACCACTGCCAGATGGGGCTGGAATTGCCTGGTGAGTGCAGAAGTTACTGGGAGAAATCTACAAAGACACGTTTGGGGAGTCTCAGCTCTTGTGCAGCCTTAGTTTCCTTATAAACTGAAGATTGACAATATGAGTTGTAATCAATCTTGCTGCAAATACACTCTATGAGCATATTTCTTTTTCTAATATTTTATTGTAATTTCATGTAAAAATATGCAATGACATGCTAACTTCTTTATAGCAGCCTTGCATAAGCACATTCAATAATTTTTTTGTAGTAAGACAGGTTCTGCTTTGTAAGCAAGTTTTGAAGGCAGTCATAGATAGCTGCTCACAGAAAAGCCCATCAGACCTTGAGTCCTGAAGGCTAGACTGCAGTACCACTTAACCTTGAACCAAAACTGTTGATGAGAAAGAAAATAATTTCAGATTCTCTCTGCATCTTTCCCTGTCTCCAGCCGATGGTAACGCTAGTCAATTTGTACCATTTGCTGAAATATCCACCTATAGATTATACATAATTTCTGAAATATTGTCAAAGCTTTTAATATAACAAGAAAAAAAGTGCCTCAACTTTCTATACGAATACTTTTTTTCTTTTTTTTTTTTTTTTCCATGATAGAAACAGAAATGCACCATGGGCTGAATCCAATATTTTGACAGAACTGTCATCCAAACACTCATCACCATGACACTTCCCTTAATTTTTTTCACACCGAATAGAGTTAGTCTGAGGCACACTTAGTAATGTGAATAATTGCAGTGTGGGAGACTCTTAGGTTCAAAGCCAATCTTGTTACCTTGCTGTGTGAGTGCTATTTGTTAAAATTTGCTGTGGTTTCCTGTTGTGTGCAAGAATACTAATTACTTTAGCAGCACTTATGCGTTCTGTTTCTCTCTGTTTTAAAAGGAGATTATAGTGACTAGAAATGTAAAAGTATAATCATCCTAGGTAAATTGGACGGCACTTAAGCAATCAAATGTTAATGCAGTCTTGTAAAAGTAGTTTTAGGGAAATATTTCAAGCTTTATTCACTCGGTTAGCATTCTCAAGAGCCAAAGTACAGCTTCTTTTTTTTTCTGCACAATTGAGTCTTAAATATTGCATCAAGACACAACAAAACAGGTTTTACTAGTCCTATAATACTGCTAAGGTTGTTTTGAAAACAGCAGATTTGCCATCAGCCACCCAAGGCATCCATTAATTGACCAATTGAAAAAATGTCTGGGAGTATCTCAGTTTCATCTGACTACAGTTGACTCTGGTTTTTTAGGGTAAATTCATTTTAACTACTTGGTTCCTTTCGTTTTTTTCCTTTTTCATGCAACCTCTAGGCTATTTCAATGAATTGGGTTTTTTCTAATGCAAGTGGGTAAGAAGAGGCATTTACATGAGTTTCAACTGTTTCAGTTATTTAAAACTTATATTTGTTTAGGGTTGTCCTGAGTTACGTATTTTAATTTTCCTCTTTTTGTTCTTTGTCTGACTGCTTTTTCAAACGGACATTTTCCTCATTCTTATCTTTCCATTATTCACACTCCCCACCTTCTTAATTTCTTATAAATTTCATGCTAAAATGTCACCTCAAATCAGTGACAACAGCCATCTTCAAAGGGGATGTGCAGTGTCTGAACGGCATCCTCCTTTATCCCTGTATCATTTCCCAGTAGAGTATGTCTTATTTTCTGTTTCCTTTTCTGAAAAATATACTTTTTCCTATGAACAGGCTGGTATGATCCATTCTGTCTTGCGCTGACTCATCTGACAGGAGCAAATGTTATTTATTTGGATGAGTAATTACTAACTTTGTCAGAGATTTTTGTCTTTGGACTTATTCCTCCCCCATAACCTCAGACAATTTCTGACACAGTGCCTGTTTATGAGTTACCAAATAAATGGCATTTTCAGGTTTTGCCTGAACTCAGCTCACATACTAGTTTTTGAAGGTCATAGTTCTGAAGACACCGTGTTTCATTAATCTTTGTGCTCCAACTGATGAAATGGGAAACAATACTCACTCCTTTGGTTGCAGTGCTGAAGCCAGGGATCATCCTTGACCAAGGGTAGCAGTGTCTCAACTGGTAGCAGTGTCTGCTAGGATGAATAACGTTACAGTGAAATATTTCATGAATATTTTCCTGAAGCCTGGGGTCTTCCTTTCCCATGGAACTGTTTGCATACAGGTACATATCTGAGCAGTGCATACTGACTTGTTTTAAAATAAACTGTCTTCACCACACGGGCACAAAGCATGTGGAACAACAATTTACCTTCTGTATGTGGCATGTGTTAGGTGAGTTTGGCTCCTAATTTTGCTTTTTTCTACAGAAGCAGCACAAAAGTTGTGGTCAGAGCTGTCAGGGTGGCACTAGTGGATGTGGCACGTGGAAGCTCGCAGAAGATAAAAATATCCATCAGTGTCCACCACACAACCAACCATTGCTTTCCATCTCCTGCAAAGAACTGAGGCATGCATGTGTGTGTGTCTTCATCCCTGTCCCTGTTTCACATTTCTACTGTACAAACTAGAAGTCCAACATCTGCTTGGCCAATGTCAGAGCCACTGTAGGCAATGGTAATCTGAAGTGATTTAAGCTAGTACCAGCTGTGATGCTCGTATATCTGCATCGGACCTATGGGAGAGCTGTGCTGAGCTGGCAGTGGGAGGTGAGCAGAGGTATTGCAGAGGCATCCAAAATATCTATTCTGCAGCAATTTGTAATGTCACCAAACTCACATTCATGGTTCAAGTGAACAGGCTGTGTTTGGGAACAGCTAGGGCATAGGACTGTCATCTTTGTTGGGGCAAGGTCTGTGACTGGCAGATGAAATTTTATTCCAGACTTAGATTTAAGGCACAGGTTATTACATGTCATGTGATCAGCTCAGCGTTACAATTTTCTTTTTTGTTGTTCCCCTCCGCCCTTAAGATCCCCAGTCATCCCTAAATCATTCTGCCAGAACAAGTTGATCTGGACTCAAAGACCAACTCTCAAAACTGAGTAGGATATAGGTTTTCTGCTCATCAGATACTGACTCTCTCCTGTGGTCCTTCGAGCTCATCCACTCATAATGCCATTACTTCCAGTATACTTTTTGGACTCTAAAATACCCTCACATGTCATTTCTCCTCTGAGCCCCATCTCAAGCCAATAGTGACCCGCTTCAGATGTTCTTACATTTTGGGGAGTTCTTTTAACCTGTAGAGTAGCACACCCTTTCCAAACTTCCACAGACCTCTGCATGTGTGTCTGTATATGACATCCACAAGAGGTTTTCCATCCTAATTGGAAGGTTGGCTTCACAAACAGCAAACTGAAGGACAGAAAAGAAGCAGTGAAGTGCCCCACACTCCTTTGCTTTTCCCCTCTTGCAAGAATGGTGCAAAAAGCTCCTCATCTTGTACTATATCCATAAGTCAAGAGGCAAAGGGGACGAGGGGACCCAGCACCTCTCTTGGTTGAGGTCTTACCTACAGTAAACAAAAATCAAGCAGGAAGAGAGGTTTCTTTTCCCAGGCACAGCTGAAATATTCAGGAGGGCCAAAGCTGTCAGCACTGTTACTAAAAGCACCCGCTCACTTCCACACAGGAAAAGTATTTTTTTGGTTCATTATATCCATACAACATTACTGTCTACTATTGCTAACCCAAGAGAAACATGATTTAAAAAACAAACAAACAAACAAACAACAAATTGCTTATGAAGTTACCAGATTGGCCTGTCTTAGATTTTATTCTTGAGGTATCCAGATGGAAGCAACATGTTTGATGTACTTAAATCTACCAATTTGATTTCATCTTCAGGTTCAGTATTTTGACATGTGTAATTTAGCATATAACTAGAGGTTCATGCCTTAGAGCAGTGCATTTTGAGGTCACAGGCATATAGCCAATCTCCAGCTACTTGTATAGAGCTGTACTTCAGATTCTCTGAAAGCAGTCAAGATGGAGAAGGCTTCCTTCATTTTTACTGATGTATCAAATTATCACAAGGTGAATTCAATTCAAAAGAGGAAAAAAAAAACCAACCCAGAAATGAAAAGACCTTGATATGGCTCTTTGCAGCCAAATTCCTGCAAGCTGCTCTGTGCCAGTCAGCCCTCACACCACCAGGAATTGCATTGGCTGCACAGATACTAGTAAATCATTTTTAATACCTCATTTCAGGTCTTTGGAGATTAATTTTATCGTAAATGTGGAAGCCTGATTTAATTGCACTAATTATAATTGGGAGTTGATGGATTGCTACTTGCCATCTTCTCACTGTATGTAATGAATCACACCAAGGCTTCCTCGTATTTATACCTGCTAAAATGAGTTGCAATAGGCATTAAAGAAACATGTAAGAAAATACCCTAAACCATTTTCTGTCTGTTCTTACTCCTTTCATGGGTCTGTTCTTAAATGTAATGATAATGATTCCATTCTTCTGGAAATAATTGCAGAAATGCCATTTTAATTCTCTCTCTGTCGGGAATCCACTGAAGAGAGAACATATTTCAGACATGTGAGATGTCCACTATTCCTCATTGCTCTATTAACATTCATCTCATCTACTGATTCTTGAACTGAACGCTGTAGATGTGGGAGTCACGATGGCCACCACACACCCCTGGTACTTGTGATTCAATCACGTTCAATCGTGCACATGTCGGAGGCTAGATTTCATGGCTGATGGAATTTGCCACTCACTGCCAAGCAGAGATTAGGTGATATCCTGTGATAGAAGAAAGTTCATCCATCACATTCAGGTGTCAGTCAACCAGGGTATCTCATCTTTTGTACTGTTTTGGAAAATCATGTTGTTTCCTGGTCTCTGAATGACCTGCACAGCGTTCATCTCATGCAAAAAACCCACCCCTTATAATCCCTATTTATCAATTATGTGGAATGAAAGACAGTCCAGTTTGCTCCTAGAATTAGGTAACCGTTAAAGCAGTTGGCTTTCTGTCATCTGAATTGTTTTTATAAAAGAGGTCTTGGTATCTTGGG
Source organism: Heliornis fulica (assembly GCA_013399135.1). Lineage (NCBI taxonomy): Eukaryota > Metazoa > Chordata > Aves > Gruiformes > Heliornithidae > Heliornis > Heliornis fulica. Next base: position 746,538 of record VXBZ01009267.1, on the reverse strand, counting down.
GTGAGGAGGGCTCACAGATTCTGATTCCCCACCCTCATCTTCACATTATAGTTTTGCTCTGAAAACTTACGTTTTCTCACCAACTTTTGCAGTAAGAGCCATACCTAATTTAGGAACTAATCCATATCTGGTAGTGCCTTGGTGCTGAACTGCTAGCCGAGGACTGTTTCTGAC
>VXBZ01009267.1:728470-746335 GCA_013399135.1 Heliornis fulica | reverse complement strand
TGCGTCCCTGCCTCTCCCATGCCGAAAAATTAAGCCCTTTGTTTCCCCCATGGTGAAGAGGCTCCTTCCTGGGTGGTTGTGGGCCTCTTCACATCATGTGCTCCCTCAGGATTAGGACTTCAAGCATAAGTTGCAGTAGCCAAGGGTTTCTTCTGCTGACTGGGGGTACGGTTGGGATGCCGTGAAGTCTGGAGAGTTCAGCTGAGAGTTGGGAATTGGGGACTGATGTCTCTGTAGTCCTGAGCCGATGAGGACAGGACTGTGAAAGCTACTCACGTTGTGATTTGTCTGTCTGGTCACTGCCTTTTCTAAATTACATTTTCTCAACTGCGGTATCACCTAAAGGCGGTTCCTTCTTTCAGATATGCCAGTCATTTCCCCTTAATTAATCTTGATAGTTTGTTCACCTTCGTGGAGCAGATCTTCATGAGGAGAAAGCAAGCCATGTTTCCTTCAGGAGCGAATTATTAACACACTAAATTGAAAAGTTGAGATGTTCTGTCACATTAACTCAGTCCCTACAACGCAGCAGCCACGCTTGATAAATGGCGACATTAAGAATAACATAAGTGAACACATGCATGGGGTTGTGATGGCAACCAGGATATCTAACTACCCAGTGTTACACACATTGCCCTCCTCATTTATGTCTTTGGGAGTGATGGACGTATAGGGAAAAAGAAGTCAGTATTTTTTCAATTTTTTTGAATATGTGGATCATAACTTGGACCTTCTGTTGAGCTGTAATCCTGTAAGTGTAGGGCTATGAAGAAAAGATGTAATTACGCTATGTTAATTATAGAACTATATAATATACAGCGTAATTCATGGCACAAATTGCTACATTTATTTATATATGCTGGGGGGGGGGCATGTCTAACGCTTCATAAACCCACAGGAGCAGTTTTCCAGGGTGTCTGTCACTGTCATAGCAAAGTGCTGACACTGCTGTGAGCAGGAGCAGGACTACCTGTTTAAGAGTGCTAGTGACAGCGAACATTATTTTCTTCTGCTTTTGACCTGTCTTTCCCCATTTCCAAATGGCTGGTATTCAGTGGTTCCTTTAAGCTAGTTATCTGCATAGAGCCTGCTTTGTAAAAGTCACCACTGTTAATTAATTTCTTAACGGGTCATATTACTATAGATTCCTGGAGGTTTCTGACTTGATCCAAAGCACAGACAGCTTTGAATTATACCCTTTGATATCAGTGCAGCCTTAAACAGGGGCAGGGGATTTTTTTTCCAGAGCCCTTGGTACTATTTTCACCTTTACATTGCTCCCAGTAGTAACAGCTCTGCTCCCACACAGCCTTGGTGAGGTCATGTTCAGGCTGACCACTTGTGTTATTCCACCACCTCTTGCTCTCTCCCCTGTATCTAGTTCACATCAAATTCTGATTGCAAAAAATAATTAAAATATTAATTCTCCTTCAAAACTACCTTTGGAAACCCCAAAAAAGCTTGAAGCCATATAAGCAGCCTTTGTGCTGGAGCTCGTGCCTGTGCGGTCGATGTGTACAGCCCCTTGGCTTCCCTCTTGCCGGCTGTACCTTTGCTGCAAGCTCGCTGAGGCAGGAGCAGCATCTGTGCTGCTCATTTTTATGCAGCAGCTAAGTCAGAGGGCTCTGGTTCGTTACTCTGGCTCCTACAGCGCAAGCAAATTATCATAGTTTAAACACACTTTGGTTTATTTTTAGTCAGAAGGGTAACAGCATGGGCAAGGCAGAGACTGGAAAACTGGGAAGAGAAATTCTGATGTTTTTGCTTTTCTTCTTCAGGACCCTTGTGGTGAATAAGGGAAAAAGAGGTGGCAGGTGAGACCCACGGGCTATGGCTCGTGCACAGGTCCTGACTCCTGCTAGGTGTAGTTTCTACAGGGGAAGGTTTTGTACTGCGGACACACAGGGCAGGGGGACACGGAAGGGCATTTCGGCAGTGTAAGTGCATGCTGGCTCTGTATCTGTTTGTGTCGCGAAGAGGCATGTAGCCACAGCCAGGCAAAGCTGCCCCCAGGGAGCAGGACTTACTTCTGGGGAGCAGGACTTGCTCCTGAGGAGCAGGATGGAGCCCACAAAGGACAGTCTGGAGAACAGCTCTGTCTTTTTTCCTTTACTTCCCTGACAGGGAAAGGGTGTGGGGAGGCTCATTGGGTTTAAGGACAAGGCAGTCCCTAAAATGACTCATCTTACAATTTCCTCTGTCTCCTTTTTCTATTTATCTGCAGAGCTAAATGTAAGGGAATCTGACGTAAGAGTGTGTGATGAATCGTCGTGTAAATACGGAGGAGTGTGCAAGGAAGAGGGCGATGGCTTGAAATGTGCGTGTCAGTTCCAGGTAAGGGCTGCTCACCTCTTTGTTCCCCATTTCTGACCAAGCACTCAGGTGTGTTAAGTAGCTGTAGAATCACCACTGTAAAAACTTCACTCATACACACACCTCGATAAACCTAACCGCAAGCTGCTGTTTTAATGGCACTGACTGGGGCGGTGCATGACCAGACTGTACCAGGGGGTGCTCAGGGAGCGAGTGGTGAGCATGGCATTGCATTCACTCCACACACAGTGTTGGCAAGTCAGCCAGCAGCACAGAGCGATGCAGGGAAGAATGGAGGGTCACCACGTGCAGGGCACCCGCAGCCACCATGAGCAGCACAGGCACCAGGTGACACCCACTCTCTGCCTCCCCACCTTGCCTCATACTGTCCTGAGATCTGAGATTGGGGGGAAGGTGACCCAAAACAGAGCAGCCAAGCCTTGTTGTGCACACCAGATGAAGCTTTATAAATTAAATGAAGTGCTTATTATAGATTACTTAATCTAGTGTCAGTATTTGTAGGATTCTTTCCTGCTTTGCTGGCGACCAAATGTGGTTTATTAGACCCTGGAAGATCATAAGGTATTTTGAAAATCAGATAATAACAGGATCACCAGTGATGATAAAGTTTATGAATGAAAATAGTTAATTGGTCCCACTCAGAAAAAAAAAAGGTATGGAAATTTGATTTTTAAAAAATCTTCTGAACTTTAAAAAGAGAATTAAATAGTAAATTCAAGTTGCTCCATTGGTTTTTGAGCCTTTACTTTACAATTTTATGTAACTACCACAGAAGTCCTTCCTCTGCTCCCACACCTCACTTTTTAGGTTAAAGAGAATACAGAAGTTCTTTTTTTTTTTAACATTTATAGACAGGACAAGCTTTTCAAACATTAGGAGACTCCTCGTAAAACTACAAGAGGTGGCAGTGCTATCAAGCAATGCTGGAGTGGGCCATCCTTCAGAGTTTTAAAAATAATCTTATGTTCTGTTTCCAATAAATAATAAATCAAGGGGAACCAGAATAGCAACAGCATGTGTGTGATCTTATACTAGCTTTAGATTCCAGTGTTTCAGAGCTGCCTTTTGATGTGGTGTCGCTCAGGTGGGTATGTATGCTGGGGGCATTCCGCAGCTTGCACCCCAGAAGAACAATGGGATCTGGCTGCCTGTTAGTGGGACAAAAAATCCTTTAGAGAAGAGGTTTATCCATCAGGCTCACTCTAGCTGTAAGCTCTTACTTATGAAAAAAATAAAATCGAAACCCAGTAATGATAAAAAAAAGAAAGAAATATAAAAAAGAAATTCAACCCTAGGCAACATAAATGTTTCATTTGTTTTCTATAAGTAGTAAATTTTATGTCTTCCTAATATCCAGGTCATGAGGACCAAAAAGAAACTGGTCTATGTGATAAGCTGATATTTTTTTCTCGAAGAAGACATTTTAAAAACCAATATTATTTTTAGGTTAATCATAAGTTTACTTGTACTTCTTGAAAAATTAATCCCATACACTAAGGAAAGAAGTCTAGGGATGAGGAGAAGGTACTGTGTTTTTCAGACCTGGCAGGTTGAATTTTTCATGTCACTCTCAACTTTAATTAATCGGCAACTAGCACCACCAAAATATCCCAAGCTACAAGCACCCAGCCCGAACTGTTAGGCTCTCTACATGCAAGACTATCTGACAGCTAACAAATTAAATTGTTTTCTGGCCACTGCAAGGCTTTGAAAAGGAATTAAGGACATTTGAAACACATGCTGAAAGGAAGAGATGGAGATACCAGCCTGTTCTCTCTGAAGCGCTTTTCACGTTGCCTCGTGGACTGGGACAGAGCATGTGGATCAGTGCAGCCCTGGCCTGATGCAGCAGGGTGTTTCTTACGCTCTTAAAACTGCAGGTTTTACTAAAATGCAGCCTGGAGAGCGAGCTGCCTAATTAAGAGGTCTTGGGTCTGGGTGCTGCTCAGGTGAGGATTTTCCCGCTGGAGGGGTGGCTGCAGAGCGTGAGGTGACAGTGCTGGCTGCCTGACAGCATGGCATTTTGGGGACCCGAGGGGCACGGCTATTCGCAGCTGCCCCGATCTGAGGCCATGGCTGGCACAAACTGTCGCTTAGAGTCAGGGAAACATATAGAGATTTCAGTTACTTTCTAGGTATTACCGCTCCTTCCTCCTCCTCATTATCTGCCACAGCTCCTGGCCTAGCAATGTTTCTTATTAATATTAATGTCCTAGTTTTTCCTCCTCCAATACCCTTTGGAGATGACTGGCTGTCAAATTTCAGCATTCTCGTTGAAACAGCTATAATGTCATGGCAGCAAGAGCTCTGTGGGCCATGACCCTTCTTGAACACCTTGTAGGCTTTCCCTCTCTTGCTAAGGTAGCTAACATCAAGTGGTTCCCCAGAATCAAATTTGCAAATTAGACTGCAGGAGAAGTGCTGAAGGGTTCATATGGATTGTCCTTGCAGTGAGCTTAATGGTAATATCCTGACTTTTTGCAGACCTACTCAGGCAGAAGGATCACTCCCTGTGAATAACGTGTATTCACCAAACTTTTGGAATGGTCTTTTGCTGTGATTTGGATGGTGTTTTACAAAACTTAAATTAAAACCTGATCAACACCTAGTCAGTGTGTTGTGGATCAGTGCAGTGAGATTGATGGCATGGGGCTCTTCTTTGGTCTCAGTAAGAAAGTCTTGATCACAAATGCTTTAACAAGATAACTGCTTTCATAAGACAGAGTAGGAAAAGGAATACAGATAGTGAGTAAACCATACATCCGTTCAGATGCTGGGCACCCCACAATCACGCAGCATCAGATGGAGCCCAGATGGAGTTTTCCACAGGGTGCAGAGCAGATCCTGTCCATGGAGAGATGCTCTCCATCCCTGTCATTCAAGCTATTAGAGGATTTCCTCACAGGAAAACAACTCTACTCCTAAAGGATGTTTGCGCTGTGGCCGCAGCATACCAAATCGGCAAAGACTTAAGCCATAAAATAGGAACCACTTTGAGCCCCATTTTCTATCCTCAGGACAGAACCCCACAGCTTTAAAACATCACACAGCACCTTTAAGATTGTAGAGAGAATTAGCTATTGGGAAGTCTTGTTGCCTCTGAGAGTCTCATGTTTAATTGTTCCCTAGAAGGGACTGTTCCGTGTGAGATATGACAGGACTGATGGCTGTGGATGTAAGTCTGAGAGCTACTCACCGTGGGAAAGTATCACAAAACCGTTAGAAATAGTTTTCAGAGCTGGCAGCAGGATTTATTTGTCTGTCTTAGTTCATTCTCAATTGGTCATCTGTGGCAGGGTAACAAAGGAAAGAGGACAATTCCCTTCCAAATTATGTTTTAGAAATTATTTTGAGGTTTGTGAATGCCAAAGCACAAAGAAACTGTTGTGGCAGAAACTGTCATTTGGTACTTGGAGAGGAAATGCTTGTCCTTTTTGGGTATTTGAGCTTAGCTAACGCAGCCATTTCTGTGTGAAGTCTCACTGGTTGAACTACACCAGTTTAATCATACCCTCTATGTCTGTGCATTTGTCGATTGCTTCTTGGTTTTTGGTTTGGGTTTTTTTTTTTGCCTTGGGGTTTGGATGATGAAAAGGTGCCTGGAATTACAGTTCCCATTGCAGCCCCGACAGGGCAATGTTTCCTTCTCCATGCAGAGAAGCAGGGTCTGAATCTCCAGTTCAGCACAGAGCGGTATAGGATGCACACGTGTTAGGCAGATTGGTGGTCTCCATGTGTTTCCCAGCATTTTAATGCACATTATACATACTAGGGGTATATAATCTTTCTTAGAATGTAAGAAAATAGCAAAATACAGGCTGCTTCTGCCAAAGCCATTCTGAAGGATAAATTTTCTTCCTTTCTTTTTATGAGAGATACCAATGTAACTGACTTAAGTAGCATTAAATAAAAAAAGCTTGAACTTGAAATTTTTCGGTAGTATTGCAAAAGCATTATTATAATTGATGACCAAGTAAAACAGACTCATGATGCTCATAAATTTAATGGGGATAACGGTTGTTTTTCAACTCCCTCAAAAGATCATTCTATGACCAAAAAGATTAGCAAATCTCCCCTTAAGCACTGTTCAACTTAAATTTTCCTTTTCTCAGTTTCATCCCCCTGTGCCTAGTCATATAGTCTTGTATTATCTCAAAGAAGTTCTCTCCTTCCTCAGCATGTTTATCCTTTTAGATGCTTGTCATATTCCCTCTAGCCATTACTAAGTCCCACAATAGTTATTTTGCTCTTTTTTAATCTTTCCCACTGAATTCCTATGTTCACTCCACGTGGAGTCAGAGTATTGCTTCAGTGATCCAAAAGGAATTCATATAGTGATATTGAAAAACTTCCTTTAGTGAAGGAAGGGTGTAAGTTCGTATTTACACAAGTACCCTCCTCTATATTAATATGCTGTTTCACATGATTCCCTGTGACTGAGTAACTTTATAATTTCTTTCACAGTGTCACACAAACTATATTCCTGTTTGTGGATCAAATGGAGACACTTACCAAAACGAATGCTTCCTCAAGAGAGCTTCTTGCAAGCATCAGAAAGAGATAACAGTGGTATCAAGAGGACCTTGTTATTCTGGTATGTAAAACATCACTGTGTTGCTAATGAATGATGTTATTTGGTTATCTCTTTAGTTTTGCCCTCAATTCCGGAAATTTTCATTTCCAGGCTTTTTCCAGAATGAGATAATATGGAAACCTCTTAACAATGGAATATAATATAATCTGATATATCTTCTGATATGCTAACAGGTTAATAAATAAACATTAAAAGTAGAATTACTTTATCTGAGAAAATAGTTTGTGAAGCCTTCTTTTGTATGTATAGAGGATCTCTGTTGTCCCGCAGAAGTCTGCTTTTAGAGCAGACTCCCAAATTAGTCTGTTCTTTAGGACCTTTTTTATGGATCTGCAGAATTAGTGTGACATTCAGCACATGACACTGATGATCCTGGCTTCCACTCTACCTGAATCCAAGGTGTCACCTTTGACTAATTTCATTTTGACTCATTACATTGTAGGCATACATAACTCTTTCAGAATTATTATACCTCACGTTGTTAACGGACTGCCCTTTTCTGTCTTTCCACACGCTTAAAATACAGATTTTCCACATGCTTAAAATGCATGGGACAGGTTTTCACTGTTCGAATGTTGCAACATGCTTGTAGGCACAGAAGCTTTATCCACCAGAGGTCTTCTGAACCACTGGACAGATGGTGAGACCAGATATGTGGTTGGCTTTCTCAGAATTAAACTGACTCAGCAACATCAACAATAGCATTCTTAGGTGAACTATTCTTTAAATAACACACACAAAAAATTAAGTTGTGGGACATCCTTTATCTTTAGGTCATTATATCACATCAGTTACTTGGATTAGCCTAATTAAGCAAGCTTACATTTTAGAGGTAGCAGCTTGGAACTCACTCGTAGCTGGAACATCCTAACAAGAAATTAGGGTAGATATTTGGGTAGCGTACCGAGGCTGAGTTCCTTGCTGCTGCTGCCAGTGCCAGAGCTTCCTCATTTAAATTCAGCACAGCTGTGTTTTACATGAGCTGTTCTACTGCCTTTGACTGCAGCACAGACTTAAACTGAGATCTGGGCTTCTTTACCGAGGTCCAAAAGGATCTGTGATGTTGGTCCTAGAACTGAAGCCATTTCTACATTTCCCACCTGTAAATTATCTCCAGATATCGCAGAAACAAGGAGAAAAACCCAATTACAGTTTTGGAGCACTCACATATTTCTGTAACAACATTCAAGATTTTTATTATTTTTATATGCATTCTACCCTACTAAGGAAAAGACATTTCAAAATGAAAAATTGATTCTTCTCAGCCTCAGGTTGCTGGCAGCTAATTACTATGTTACTCAGCTAGTCTAGGGTGGGTTTTTTTAACCTTCCTGTCCTTTTCTGTAAGTCCTACATAAAACCCAGGAAAGGCGGCATAATTTTTAGCACTTAGTGTAATAGATCAAGACATGTGCTGAGACATAATTGACCAGAACGTATTGAGAACACATTTCCAAACCTGAGGATGCAATTCAGGCTGTGCACTGCTGCACACTGTGGCACAGTGTAAAGGGCTCTACAAGGATGGTTCCTGAGATCCCCCCCATAGTTGATGTACTCCAGCTGATGTGGGAATACTGGATGACAAAATCCCTGCAATCTGTCCATGCCTTGCCAGGGATCATAGGTCACTGAGAAGTCAATACATTTGTATTCTTGCTCTGTAACATATATACTGAGAATCAAATGCCAAAATTTAAAAAACCTTTATGGATGCTCATGATTAATTTCCACCTAGTGCTTCAGAATTGGCTATGAAAATGCTTCATTCTGGGATGTCAGAGGGAGCTAAGTATAGATTCACTGGTTTCCTGTCAAGAGCTTTGGTTTTTCATAGCAAAATTTCATCCCGGCAGGACACACCTGAGACAACAGGATGAAATTCCTCCATACCACTATAACAAATATTTAACATTTAAAGTATGTCAGACTTCTGAATTTCATTGAGGAATGAAATACTTCCCGTTTGCTAGGGATTGATACCTTCTGAAGCCACAGCACTGGAATTCAGACTATACTGAATGATTTAGTCAGACCTGTTTCTTGGCAGGTAATATTTGATTAAATTTTTATGGCCATGGGTGATTTAGCAGGGTATTTATTTATTTATTTCCTTCGTCCAAGTGCTGTCAGAGTTGAAAGATCCTAAAATAAGCAATGTTTTAAAGAAGTTAAAAAATAGGTGCTTTAGGAATGAACAAAATGCAAGTTTTGACATTAAAAATGGTGGTTTAGAGAAATGAAAGAGAAAATATGGCTGAAGTTTTCAGGACTGCATGTATATTATCAAAGCCCATTTTTCAATGAAGGAAATTTTTTTGGGGTGGGGGTGGTAGTTTTTCTAAATACCTGGGTTTACAGAAGTGCCTAATTACCCCTGGCAGAAGCTGTGGATGATGGTCTGTGAGTTTTAGCCTGTGCACATATTCCCATGTTGCAAAATAGAGAGGAAAAAAAGGAAAATTACTTTAGTAATTTTAGTACTGTAGCTTTAGTGTTCTCCTTGCCCAACACCTTCATATATCTTTGAGAAACAGTGGGGCAAATCAGACTATATATAATTTTCACTGACACCTAACCCAGCCTTTTGTATTCCTAAAGACCAGTCACTGTGTCTGTGACAGGGCACAGACAAACACGACTGCCAAGCCCATTAAGTCCTTGCTGAAGTAATCCTTGGTGGTATTTCTGCTCCTTGCTCTGTGGGATCATAGAATCATAGAGTTGGAAAGGATCCATAAGGACCATCAAATCCAACTCCTGGCTCTACACAGGACCAGACAAGTCAGAGCATGTGACTGAGTGCATCGTCCAGATGCTGCTTGTACTCAGTCAGTCTTGGTGCTGTGATCCCTTCCCTGGGGAGCCTGTGCCAGTGCCAGACCACCCTCTCAGTACAGAACCTCTTCCTAATATCTAGTTGTGCTGTGAACAAGACCAGAGCACTGCACCAGCTTTTATGTCTGGGTTTTTTTTTCCCTTTTAGTTTCTTGCCCTTACCAGTTCCCACTTTGCAGTTCAGCCCTCAACCAAATGCAGAGATGGGACTGTCCAGGGAGGCACAGGGAGATACCTACAGGGAAGTACCTACACTAGGACTCCTGCCAAACTCACAGCATCAGCGGTCTTGCTTGAGACCTTGATCAGTGCATAAAGGGTGACATTACACTGAACTTCATTCATATTATGCAATCCTCTACCAGAGGTTATCCTGAAATAGCTTGCTAAACAGATTGAAGAGACCAGGAAGAGAGGTCCTGGTCTCTTCAATCTTCAAGAGGGAGGTCAGGGTGCTTAGAGCATCGAGGAGGAGTGTCACTGAGCTCCTTGATTTCTTCTGCTTCCTTTTTCTGGTGAATTTCTTGTCTTTTATTTAATAATTAATTTGGTAAATAAGAAATAGAATCATAGAATCTGCTGAGTTGGAAGGGAGCCATAAGGATCATCAATTCCAACTCCTGAAATAGACCTTTATGATTCATTTCTAAGAACATGCATTCCTGCTAGCCTGCATTTAGAGCCAAGATTTTGACTGCAGTCAGGTTTAGATTATATGCACATGAAAATGAAACCACACAAAGGTGCAGTACTTCATATATTGTACTTGCAGCTTCTCAGTGTGTTGTATCTATTTGGAAGGCATAGGCCATTGATTTTTCTATTGGGATTTCTGAAGTTAGGGAAAAAAAGCTGATTACAGAACTAGAAACAAACACTGTAGGTCAGTTAGATTTAGGGAATGGTTCTCTGAAGAGTAACTATAACTTAGTGTTCTTCAGTTTGAAGTAATCAAACTCTTACCCTGAATTAGAATGCACTGGCTTTTACAGTAATTAGNAATGTGGGTTTTTTATTGTTTTTGGTTTTTTTTTTTTTTTTTGTTTGTTTGGATTTGGTTTTATTTTCAGGGGGTTGTTTTGTTGGGGTTTTTTTTTTTTTTTTGGGTGGGGAGGAAGTTCACAGTAAAACATAGTCAAATGCACCCATTGTCCTGGAAAGAAATATAGCAAGCTCCCTTTTGAGGGAGTCAAGGAAAAATTTTGAGGTGACTCACTTGTAGATTAAGCGTGAGAAAAGCTCTTTTTTTTTCCCTCTCACAAGAAAGCCATAAAAAACCTGAAAACCTGCTGTAAAAAACACTCGTTCATCCTGAGAGCTGAGCCAGACCCTTACTGCCAGATTCAGTGCAGTACAGAAGCTTTCCTGTTGTGCCTGCAAGGAGGGTTTGCGACAGCATAGCATCACCCTACTGTCAATGTTTTGAAGATGTTTCAGAAGCCAAGAACAAGGCTTACCCAGGCATATCTCATCAACAACTGCCAGGATTTAATATGCTGGAGTTATTTTTGGGTTTTTTTTTTTTTTAATGTGATGCAATTATGCAGGAAGTAGCTACCAGGATGATGTGATAGCAAATACCCTTCCCCTAAACACATCAAACATTACCTACACACAGCCTGGCATGGCGGAGGTTAAAAGCCTGTCTCCAGCAGCCGGGGCTGTGCAGCTGCTGGCACTTAGGCCTGTCAGCATTCCTCCCAGAAAGCTCCTGCTGGCATATCAAAATCAAGGGTAATTGCTCGCAGGCAGCTCTGCTCCTGGAGGGTGGGGATATCAACCCAGCAGGAGGATGGCTGAGTTCTCGCTGCTGGGGTGGCTGAGCTGGCATGCTCCTTCGCTTTTGTGCAGCAGTGCGAGCTCTGCTTGGTTGGCAGCAGCAGGAAGTTGGAGCGTGCTTTGGTGTCTGCTCTGGCTTGGTGGCTTGAAGTACTCTGTGCTGATTTCAGATCTTTTCTGAAATGCTGGATGTCACACTGCTTTTGGGAAGTTTTGAGGTTCTGTGCTGCTGTGGAAGCTGATGGAGAATCATGCTGTTCTGAGGAAATAGGGAAATCAAAAGCTCTCAGTGTAACAATGCATTCATCGCTCTATCTAGTGCTGGCTGTAGATCAGGATGTCCTTCTTTGATAGAAAGTTCTTGATAATTTTATTTGGTCTTTAGCTAGAGGTGTTACTTAAGCTACAGTTGCGCTGTGGAAAGCTTGCCTTGCCCCACCATGGAGAGGGCTGCTTCATTAGTTCTTTTAACAGGGAAACCCGGGCTAATAAGGAACTGTGATTGGAAATAACAGCTGCCCTTTCTGTCTTGCAGTCCTGTTTCATGAGTAACCAAAGGCAATTGGATAAAAGAGTTGCATTATCAGGGGCTTGCTCAGTGAAGTTTCTGCAGTGTTGGTGTGGGAAGATCAATTTCTGCTGAATGCAGAGAAGTGGCACGTGCTGTCTTTGTACCAAAAACCTCTTAGCTGTATCCCAAAAGCTGTAGGGGAAAATCCAGGACTTGGATATAAAGAATATAACAACTCTTGGGTGCCAAAGTTCGTAGGCTGGAAATTCGTTCTCAGCTGTCAGCTAAGCTTTGCAATACCTAAATTCGACAAATATATGTTTTTTAGGTTTGTTTCCTTGAGAATAGCATACAGTTTCAGTTCTGGTGTGTCCAGTTTTGCTGCTAACAGAAAAGCTGCTGACCTGTTTCTTACATAGATCTAAAAAATGTGGTACAGCATTAGGCATTTCTTTGCCTGCCTCTCTGTGGGAGAAGGATCTGATAGATTTGCTCTGGAGTTGCCCACTGGATTACTTGCCCCTTGTGAATCAAGTGGTAGAGTCTGCTTGATTGAATTTTGTCAGTGGACAAACTAACAAATCTGTTGCCATAAATGGGGAAGAGATGAGTTCAGCCATTCCTCCTGGATGAGAGAGGCTAGAGGCTCTTTTGGGTTTGGAGACTGTATCTTCCACCTCTGTGGCAAGGCAAACCTGTGGTACAGAAATGGCTCCTGTTCAGAGAGAATTAACCTTTTTTTTACTTTTTTTAAAAGTGGGTTTTGACTGTAGCCTTCTGCTTAGCAGTGTTCAGATGCTCTGATCTGTTTGTTGTGGTTTAGCCCCAGCCGGCAGCCGAGCATCACACAGCTGCTTGTTCCTTCCCCCTCCCTGCTGGGATGGGGAGAAGAGTTGGAGCAAAGAAGACAAAACTCTTGAGTTGGGATAAGGACAGCTTAATAGGACAGCAGAGGGGGAAGAAAATAACAACAATGCTAATAAAAGAATATATGCTTTCTGTATTCTGTGATAGATAATGCAATTTGCTCACTGCCAGGAACCTGAAGCCCAAACCATCCTGGAGCAGTGACCCCTCCTCCCCAGCCAACTCTACCCTTATATACTGACTGTGATGTCATCTGGTATGAAATATTCCTTTGGATCACCTTTCCTGACTGTCCTCTCCCAGCTTCTTGTGAAAATTAACCCAGCCAAAACCCATGACGGTATTTTATCCAGAAACTCCTTCATGTATAACAGCAGTTTGCAGCAGAAGCCTATATATTAATGTCTAAATGTGTTTTTACAAGCCTGTTTAGAAAAGGGTTGCTTAAACGAAAAGTCAGTCAGTCTAATTACTGGCTTGAGGGGAAGAGAAGGAGGGATGCTATTCCTGTCCAGCTTCCTCACTTGTTTGTGCATTGTTCTGACCAGGTCTTGGTGCATGAAAAACGCTTTTTGAAATCCTGAATTGGTTATTGGTTCAGGGCCTGAAAAGAGCTGGGCTGCTTGTTCAAGTAAGCTTGCAAACCAAAAAAAAAAAAAAAAAAAAAGAANAACAAAAAAAAAAAAAAAAAAAAAAGCTACTTTTTTAACCAGCAGCTGCTTGGGAAAATCTAGCCAAGAGTGATACAAAAGCAGGAACACGGGCTTAGTTTAGCATGGTTACCCTGGAGACAAGACTCCTAGCACAGCTCCCAGGCTCAGAGGGGACGCACAAGCTCCTCGTGAAAAGTTGAAAATGATGCAAAGTGTTACAGAGGATGACACTCTCTTTTATTTTCTTGGGGTTTTTTGTTTTTTTTTTAAATGGCTTTTGAGATCTGAAAGCCCAAAGATTCAGGAATGGAATCTATCCTGTTGCTAGGATGTCCTGTCAAAGGGAGATGATAGTTGCCTGTGGACCTCATGTATATCAACCCAAGGATCTTTAGAGATGGGTTGTCTGAGCATCACCTCTATCATTTACATGGCTCTGTTGTTACAGCTCCTGCTGTCCTTGTGATTGCAGCTCCCCTGCAGTAGAGCTTCCATGTCTGGTGGTGTAACTGGAGCTCTGCGTGCTGGAGCTGAGCAGCGCTTCTCACCTCGGGGCTGAAGCAGTTGGAGAGGGAGAGCTGGAAATTAAAACACAGAACAAGCCAAGTGGCTTTGAGATGTCTCGGCTTTTGTTTCGGGTTTTTTTATTATTTTTTTAAATATGAATTACACGTTGAACTTTCTCATGTTTGTGTGCCAGCCTTCTCAACCCAGAACAACTTATGACACATTTTCATCATTACAAATAAACTTAGATATTTACTTCATATACTGAATTATACTCCTTTCAGTTTCTTAATGAAGTATTATGGCATCATAAAGCATATTTCTCAGTGTCTCAACAGTGATGTTTTATATGGGATTTCCTGTTTTGTCAGTAAAGGGGGCCACTATTGATAGAACAAGAGCTAAACTGGTTTTGCGTTTGTTTCTGTAAGGCAATAATCTCAGTCTATTAGACAGGCAAGGGTGGTATATCAGGAAATAAAGAAAAAATTTGGCAGAGGTAAAAAAAAAGTCTCTATTCCTGATCTTCCGTGAGACAGGAGATTATTTTTAATGTGTGAAGTGACCCAGTAACGTGGAATTTCACACTTTCATCCACGCGCTATTATTCTTAGCAATATAGCTGCTTAAAGAAAAAGGCAGGGAGGGAACCGAGCAGTCAGAGGGTTTGGTTTTCCCTCTCATGTGAACAACTAGCTCATACATGGAAGCAAGAACCCCACTCCTACCTCTTTCTTGGTCTCCTCCTTCTTTCTGATTTGTGGAAATAAATTCAGCTTCCTTCTCCATCTCACCAAAGCAGGCTTGAAAGAAGTGTGAGATGAGCAGTGTGTGCTCTGCTGCTCTCTTCTCCCAATGAAGCTGAGCTAACAGAGGTGGGCAGCAAGTCACTGACTGTAATTGCCATCCCATCCTCTCCACCTCCTTTGTGCAAGAAAGACCAAGGGAGGTTTCCGACTCAGACCGTGTGTTTAAGGGCTTGTCTTTACTGCCGTGGTAGCTGAAGATGCTGCACAGAGCGCTGCCCGGTGGGATGCACATCCCTGTACAAAGTCCCTGGCCAGCTCCGTAATGCTCTGATGTGGAGTTAGTTGTCCTGGGGTGGTGAGGAAGCTTAAGTCCTGCTGGCACTCAAACTGATAATGCAAAGGGGATGAAGCTACAAGCTGTCACTCATCAGATGCTAATCCAGTCAGTCTAATGTCAATGAAATAACTATGCTGTTAGAGCATCCTTATATGAAGTGATTGACTCAGCTGAGAGAAGCTCTTTTGGAGTTAGATGACTTAAGCTGACTTTACTTTGAGGACCACTTGTCTTCTGGAGGTACTTCTACAGTCAGGTGATGTTATATATTACAGTGTCACATATTACTCCCGGGGCCAGAGAATTAAAAAAAAAAAAGAAAAATTAATCTCTTTACCTTTATAAATAGATTCCAAAAATCAGACTGTGTGCTCTTCATCTGTTTTGGGTTTAACAAGTTTGAATCTCTAGCGGTTGCAAAAAGGCTAATAAAACAATTCAGTTTTTAGATTGGATGTTGCTGTTCTTCAAGTAAAATTACTTTGGCAAGGAAGAGAGAGTAGGGCACACACTATAAGCACGGACAGACTGTATTAAAGGATGCCAGACTTTATATGGGATGTTTGTTTTTACACCTGGGTCATGAAATCTAACACCTGTACAATACTTGTAGAGTGACAAATTCTTGGACAAACAGCTGCTCCTGGAGCAATATTTTCACTTGCTTTCTTTTTTTCTCCCTCTCTGTTTCTTTTTCAGATAATGGCTCTGGGTCAGGAGAAGGAGGTGAGTACCAAACCCCCGTTAAAGCTGCTTTTGGACTTTCTCTGTTTTTATTATTTGTGTGTTGGTTTTATGTACATGGTCGTTGTATACCACATGAATTAAGGAAAAACTACAACAACTTTAAAGTAAGTCTTAATGTTGCAGTGTCATCTGACCATCTCAGACCTGTATTTGTATAGCAATGGGTTGCAGTGTGCATTTGCCCAATGTTGTTCCTTCAGATTTGACCTATATAATTTTCACTCGCTGTCAACAATATAGTGTAATACTGAGATCTCTCTTTCACCTGTATTTTGCTCCTGTAATTGTCCATTCGCAATGAATTTCTTATTTTTTCTTGCATTCCCCTCCTTAGTGTCTACAACCTCTAGTTATTACTTTATCCTTGATCAAATGTGTTACCTGAAATATCTGTTACAATGTGATAGCTGGTTTTAACAGATGTTTTCCATGTTTCTGTTCAAAGCTGTATATTCAAAGAGGGGATGTAGCACAGCTGATACTAAGAGAAGTTGTCCCTATCTCTGAACACAACCTTCCAAGGATCGAGAAAAAAATAGTGTAATTTTATTTTAATACTAACTTTGATACTACTAGTGAGAATCCATATAGAATGAAAAATGTGAGATACAGATATATACAGTCATGGAAAAGCTGTTTTGCTTTTGGGCTTGGCTTGTATTAAGGAAATGTTACAGTTCATACTGATAGGACCGAGTTTAGAAACACCAGAGATCTTGAATTGCTACATGAAAATGTCTTTTTTTTGGAAAATGATTGATGGCATCACAGCGTGACCAGCCAATTACCTTTACAAAAATCAGGAGCTAGCTCCTTCTTTCTTCATATATTGAATGAAGGGGAGGCCTTTCCCTCCCCTTCAATAAGAAGCTATCAGTAAACTCCTCGGCTGCTGCTGGCACATGGCTGTTCTCATCTTTGCTTTGTTTGGTAGCAGTGTCTGAAGGAATGATTTTCTGCTCAAATCCTACTTCTTCTTACCTTCACTGGTGACTTTTTTTTCTGAAGCTCTTCTTCCTGAGAGTGCATAACACTCTTTCCCCAGCTCTGTTGGCTTCTCCTTTCTGTTACCCAGCCTGTTATTCCACTGCATCTCTCTGCAAGCCGAGAGCTGCTTGCCTTGGTAGTGCTGTAAAACTTATAGGAGACAGATGACAGTGATTTATTCCACCTCTGACTTTTAGTGTTGAAACAGTTTTAGAAATGTTTGAATGCTGTTGGAATTTTTTTTTTTTTTTTTTGTATTTCCCAGTTGGATACAAAAAAATCCCTATTAAAGTCCCTTGTAAATATTACTGTGTTGGTCTCAAAGAGATTGGCAGCTGACTGACAGATGCAGGGGTTCTTTGGGTAATTTTGTGAACAGTTTGGAGACAGGTACAACAGAACATGCTGTGTTTTGTTGGCGGGGCTGCTCACTAAAGAGGTGAAAGATCCAAATTCAGATATACTCTGTTGCTTGATTTGGGGGAGGGGACTGAAACAGGTCCACCATCTCTTGGTAAGAGAGGTCCTAAATGGGTTTCCGTGGGTTGCTGCTGTTGTTTTCATTCTCAATCAAAATATTCATTGAGCCTGGCACAAAGGGAGTGGGAAGAAGGCGACAGCCTGGAGACTGGGAGGATGCACACTATAGAAAGGCTTTGTTAGCTGGGACTCAGTGCACCAGTGAATTTTAATTATTTATGCAAAATAGAATGGCACTGGCCAAGAAGACTTGGTGGTGGCTCCATGCTACCTTGTAGCAGCAGTCGGTGATAGAATATATAGGTACAGGTAGAATACATAGAGAGGTAGAATACATAGGTACACTTTCTTCCACTTCGGGAAGAAAGAATTGAACCTGGCTCCCTTGGTGAGTATCTGCAGTGCCTGGGTTTTGAATAAAGAGGAGACAATATACCCTCTACCTCCTCCAGTAGTTTTGTGAAGCAGGCCCCTTTTCTTTT
>VXBZ01009267.1:685364-728150 GCA_013399135.1 Heliornis fulica | reverse complement strand
CCCTTCCCTTCCCTTCCCTTCCCTTCCCTTCGAGTTTTGCTTCTGTTTGGTAGGAAAACAGTTTAGTTTAGTTCTTAATTTTAGATAGAAAAAAAATATTTGGCACTTTTTTCTTTTTTTTTTCTTTGTTTTAAATAAATCTAGGCTTTTTGTGACACACTGAATTAGTACTGTCCCTGTCCACATTCGTCACTAAACTGGATGTTGTTGGGTACTACTTCTGCGGAACAGTTGGCTTAGTCTTCAGCACGTTGAGTCATTTTCTGCATCTGAAAGCAATCCCTCAAAGTCTGGAACCCACTGTTGCTTTGATTATTGAACTCTGCTCTGGCCACAAAACTCGGTAATAGTTTTGTACTCCAAATGTTTTTGTATCTGGAATTGGTTTTGTTTCATTGTTAAAATAACTGTGAAAGTGTTACAAGGGGATAGTAACAATATCAAAGTTGTAATACAAGTTAATCCAGTACCTCAAGGGGGTCTGCAAGAAAGATGGGGAGAGGCTGTTCAGTAGGGCCTTTTGTGAGAGGACAAGGGATAATTGTTTTAAAATAGAAGGAGGGAGATTTAGATTGGATATTAGGAAAAAATTCATTACTGTGAGAGTTATGGAGCACTCGAACAGGTTGCCCAGAGAGGTGGTGGATGCCCCATCCCTGAAGATGTTCAAGGCCAGGTTGGATGAGGCCCTGAGCAACCTGATTTAGTTGGGGGTGTCCCTGCTTCTTGCGGGGGTGTTGGGCTAGATGACCTCTGGGAGTCCCTTCCAACTCTAGCTATTCTATGATTCTATGATTAAGGGTATTTAGAACTAAACCCAAACTTCTAAAAGAATGATGGACGTATTGAAGATAGAGTTTGATTGTTTGGGATCCAGGTGAGGAGAAAGGGCAGGAGCCCAGGGAGAGGGTGACCTGCAGGGTCAGGGTGCTTCCTGGTGCCCTCCGCAGTCCTGCCTCCCTGGTTGTTCCAGATTCTCTTTTTTTTTTTTCTCTGGGGAAGCCAGGACATGCTGAGATACAGTAATTGGCCCAGTCTGATCATTTAGTATCATACCCTTGGCTGAAGGTGCAGAAATGAGCCTCTAGATGCATGGAGATCTTCCATGACCTGTGCTTCTGAGTGCAGGGAAGTGGCAATTGAAGTGGAAAAACACAGGGATAAGTCAGAGAGCCACAGCAAGTGAGCAGGCACGCTAGCTTAGTGATTGGTGTTTTCTTCCCAGGATTTACACTTCCAGACATTAATCACAGAATCAGGGTTTGCTGTGTTTCTTAAACACGTAATTAGCATGATTGGGTATGCACCAGTGATACTCACACGTGGAGGGGTGCAGCTGCTTGTATGTGCTCGGGAAGCATTGCGATCGCTGTGCAGGAGATGTGCAATTCCCCGGTAGATTTTAAACTAGGAAGGAAAGTACTGGGAAGGCGCCTGAGCTGTGCTCTTCAGTTGCTGTAGCTCTGCCTGTGACAGCCTCTGCTGCTGAAATTAGTTGTTTGTTTCACGTGCAGCTGAGATTTGTGCTACTGGTTCAGACTGTTCTCTTTCATTTTCCAGATGCAGAATGAGCTCATTAATGATTCTGAAACTTGACTTGATGCAGATTTTCCCTCCTACACCCAAACTGTATGATACTAAATGCACTCGTTTTACGTTTAAAAAAAGAGAAAAAATTATAGATTTAGAGTGGATTAATAATCCCCCAAAAATCTGCTCCTCAGAGACAGTTTCAGACAATGTCTTGCCTTAGAAGTTCTCATGTGTCACAAAAATGCTAAAGACCATAGAATCACCATTCCAGGGTCTGTCCCTAATCATGTTTCCTGTTCAGAAGATGCTAGATTTTAGGAAAAGAATTAAGAGTGGGACCATTTTTTCAGTATGCTTGAATGAGATGAAGAGGGATAATTTTTAGGGGCGACACAATTTTCTAGTTGCCCTCTGACATTCTGGATAAGTGATTTCCATTTTCTGTGCTCTGACAGCACAGTATTAATAGAGACTTGTAATAAAATTACTCATTTTGCTAATTTCAGAAGTCTGAACTTTCAATTAGCTTAACAAAAATTACACTTACGAAACCAAGCTGTTGATCACTTGTAGCAGTGGGTATCCTAAAGTCACTTGTAAGAAGAGTATGGACTTCGAAATTAGAGTATTAATTCAGAAATTAGAGGAATTTCAAAAACCTCGCTGCTCTACCATTATGTTTCACTTCTACAGAAAAAATATCAGAGAGTGGGACTCAGCCCGAAAATTGTTGCATAGTTGAGGTCACAGCTGAAGACAGTGGGATCCTTCAGATTTGCATTTAAGGCACGGGCTTTCCTCTGTAATCTCACATGAATCATACTGCAGTTTCCCTGTTCTGAAGAACACTCATAAAAACAGATCCTGATCCACTGTATTTAAACAGTGATTTGTTAGAGTTTGAGGCAGAACTGTTGAAAGAGAAATCACGGGCTTGGATTCATGTTCATCTCTGCCAGTTGTAAATTGAAAGACTATTTGACTTGCTGGATGTACTTCCACAACTGATAGATGTGGGCCTAAAAAATAATCCTCAGGCTGTCACGTGTATATAATGGAGGTAATTTCTAGATTTTTTTTTTTCCTAACAAGACATTTCAATTTTTATTTCTGGTGAAAGCTGCCATGATCTCCCTGTAAAAAGTACTGTGTTGACACAAAAGTAACTTTGGGAAGTTTAACTTTGGTAGGTTTATATCGGTGTGACTAAGGGTGACCTTTTACTATTTTTCGTCAAGGTGCTTTGTATGTGCAAATAGGTGTGTTTTTCTCAAGATTACAAGTTGATTCTAGCCAAGTATGTTTAAAAAAGAGCAGTCATCTTAGTGATCTTCTTGCCCTCTCACTGTACAAAGACCTCGCGCTCAGGACTAGCCAAGTAGAAGCCCTAGCATGTAGCTGAAGTAGATTCAGTAGACCTGTCTTGAGTAAGCCACTGGCTTTGTCAGTATTCTAAAAAAGATCCTAGCATGATGTTGCCCAACTAGTTGTTAGACAACTAAAAGAGCAGTCAGAGCCATTGCTCTAAATTCTGCTCAGATTTACAATTATATCCCACATTATTAGAAAAAAATTCGGTCCACTGCAGATGGGAATGCTGATTCTTAAAGGAGAGATTTCTGAAGAAGCTGATTCCTTTTTTGTGTGTCCAAGGTTCTGATGACAAAGACAATTTGCTTTTGTCTGGCAGGACTCCCTTTTCATAAGGTTTTTTTTGGTAGCGCTTGCCATCTGGCACCCAGGCATAGTGCAGTAACTTTTGAAGGAGAACCTTATTTCTTCTGACATCTCAGTTCCCATCGTTGGCAAAGGAGCACTTCTGAGCCATTCTTCCCATGTCCCTCCAAGTAAAGGCCTTTTTTCCTCTCACTCAGACAGCCCTTGCTTTCCCTATTTGATACTGTCAGCAAATGGCAGCTGTGATGTTGACTTTGTGATATAGTTAGGACTTTTCAGGCATGTGTTGAAAACGATCAGCACATGTTACACTCACCATCAAAGAGTTAACAAATGGTAATGACTTCTCAAGCCAGCTTCTCAGAGACAATTAAGTGTTCTAGAAGAGACAGGTTCTGTAGTCTAGTAATAAGCGACATGGGTAAGATTTCTAAGTGTCTTGCTATGCCCATAGCATTAATTTTTTATTCTTTTTGTTCAGTGTTTATCTGTGTACCTAAGCAAAATGCACTTTTGATATTAAAAAAGATGTAATGGTAGTTAGACAGATGGCACCCAATCATTTCAGGCTTTTAAGCTAAGGAAATAACATGCTTGCAATACATATAGCTAAGTTAATTATTATTAAAATAATTTGTTTTGAATTTCTAATCCCTCTGAAATTTAATAGCTAAAGTATCTTGTGATGAACGTCTAGCAGATTGCATTTAGTAATTAATAAATTGATATACAGTATGTGCTTTTTAGCAGGCTGCCATCTGTTCCTTCCCCTCACTAGGGACAACACTTATCCCGTAATTGTCACACAGTCAGGGTGGTATAAACAGACACAGTTTAGAACTTTGAATATTTTTTAATTTAATTTGTAATTAATGCTACTGTGGGTATTTTTAATTGTAATTTAATATGACTGAAGAAACTTGATTGTGATTAGCACCCTGGATAGGAGGTAACGTAACATCTTTTAGCATATTTCTGTAATGGTGTGTGACTTAGAAAGATTTAAGTGCCAGTTCTATCACGTGGCTTGTCACTGAGAATTACTTTGGCTTCAAATAGCTGTATTTATTTCTGTTGAGATCCTATTCCCTGTTGGTAAAATTAACACCAAGCTAAACTTTGCTGTGTTACTGTGTTTTCATCAAAGGCTCAGCAAGGCAGAGGCAAAGGGACTGAATGTTCAGGCCTTCTGTTGGTGAAAACTTCTTCTGAGGTTCCAGAGGGGAACCTTGCTGGGAAGAATGTTGGACCCAGGGGCATGGAAAGATGGATTCCTCTTTCCTCTTGTGCAGGAGGACAGATAGCAAATGAGGGCAGGTTCATCTCATGTACCCTGAATAGGGCCTGCAGAACAGCATGAAATTGTGGGACACCTCCCTTGGTGATTGGTTCTTGTCCTTTCTGTTTTTCATCGTTATCTTACTCCTACATAATTTTCCTGGTGGCTACTCTGAAGCTGTTGTGTGTTCCTTTGGAGTAAAAGGAGGAGTTAGCTGCATTTGAAGCAAGATGGTGGAGTGGATGAGTATTCAAGTTCTCCAACCAGAGGGCCCTGCAGTGCAGAAGGTGACCCAGCTCTTGCAGATTGCCGTCTTTCCCCACCATTTCCATGGTGTCTTATGCATAGAAGCAAAATAGAGGTTACAGTTGTCAGACATGTAAAATATCTAACACTTAACAAAGGTGGTGGTAGTCTTACAGTGCATGCCCTCAAGTCCTTTCCTTGAAAGCGCCAATGCTATCGTTACCATCACCTTGGCTGTGTTGTGATTAGAGTATCAACCCCCTCCTCCAGACACCTCAGTCAGAAACAGACCAGGCATCCTTGTGTTAAACCTGTAACACCCATTCCTGCAAAACCAAACTTGAAAGGTTGATGCCTGTACTGGAGCACACTTACAGTGGCAGTGTGTTGCCTGTACTGCACAGGGAAAGTATCTTTCCACCAGGTATAGATCTCTGCCTATACCAAGCCAGGCTTTGCTTCTAAGCCAGCTGGGTAGTTGGGTGTGAGAACAGAACCTTCCACATTGGTAAATAGAGCATTTGTGTACAAGCCAACAGTGTGGTCACGGTAATTCAAGACACCACTTGCCAAAAATTTGGCATGGCTAAGAGTAGTTGTTGCACTTGCTTTAAATATATACTTAAAGGCAAAAAGAGCAAGCTGACAGCTTTATTTTAAATTACCTGGGCAATCTCCATTTTAACTGTGTCATTAAAGTTCCCTTAACAATCAATGAAAGGGAGGATAAGTCACTAAACTATGAATGCATCCAGTAATGTGTGATGCTTTGGGCTGTGGTATTTTGAGAAGAATTTCCAGTGGTAGCTGTACTGAGGGAGTCATAGTCTGGTCATAGCGGGGGGGTGCATGGGTACTTCAGGGTGCAGAAGAGGATTTCCTGTGGCCCTTCCTACTTTTACAAAATCTTTTTGAGATTAGTTGCTCCCATGAGATAAAGCAAAAATCGCTGTACTCCCAAAACAGATAGGAACTGGTTTTGCAGACAAGGGAATTTTTATTCCATCCGTACATGGCTACCAAGTATCTGCAGCTCTCCACAAGCCCCCACCCATCTTCACTGTGAAGAGTGATAAATACATGTACAAAGCAGAGCTCCCTTTCCAGGCCATGCCTCGGGGCAGACCAAACCTCACCTTGACACAGAGTGATGCTTTTGCTTCAAGCCTGATTGAAAGCCTTCAGCAGAAACCCGGCCATATTACTACTGTAGAAACACACAAATGAGTTGCCGAGGGAAGCAATTTACTGCTGGCCAATCCCTCCAGAGATACTGTCCATTTGCAGACTTCTACCCTGCAGCTCCTAAGATATAGCTGGCCATCTTCTGCGGAGGAAAAATGACTGAAGGAAAAGTGGTAGAGAGCACTGGAGCTCAGAGAGACAACTGGGAGTCACAGATCCCATTCTTGTGCCTCATTTCTTTTGAAGGACAGAGCATTAATGAGGCGCTGCCCGGAAACGTAAAAGGATGGTGGAAAGGGAGGGAAAATGAGCTTTCACTCAACTTGAAATTAGGATGTCAAGGAAAAGAATTAATCAAGATACCAATGAAAGTGAGAAGAAATTCTGTAATCATCTATACATCAATATTAGAATCCTGCACAATAAACAAGAGGAGCATATTTTGACCTAATTGATATTACTGAAACATGCTGGGAAGATCTGATTGATCAGAATATTAAAATTAATGGCTATAACCTAACTAGGAACAATCAAATGTGGGGGAGAAAGGAGAAGGGAGGGACAATCTGTCAAAGGCTTTGTTGCCTATTTGGAGACATTTGCACCAGAGAAATTTATGTTCTCAAATATTAATGCATTAACTTCTTTTAACAGTACACAAGTGGGGTACTGAAAACGTCTGCTACCAATTCAGGCAGAAAACTAGTATTTATCTATTCTGTATCAGTGGGAAAAGCTGTGTTTTCTTCAAGGACTCCAGTCTAAATTATATGCAGTGTCTCATGCTGCTAGTACTAAAAACATCATGCAGCTAGTAATGAAATAAGATTCTAAAAATTATAGCTGACTGTCGCCTAACTTGGAAATGTTGCATCAGTACACATTCATCTGTATTACATCTCATCCTGACAAGTGTAAATTATTAGTACCTGAGGGGCAGGTGTTCTTGACTAGCACATATATATATTATACGCAAAAAACAAAAGAAAGCACAATAAATAATTCTGTAGATGTGAGGTCTAGCAAGGTCTGATAAGGAAAGAAAGGCCAGACTTTTTCTAAAGAAATCTAATTAAAAAAAAAAAAAAGTAGAGAAAGCAGTATTAGTGGGGAAAGGAAAGGTAAGAGAGAGAGAGGTTTACTCTGAATAGCATGTAGAAACAATGAACAAATAGTTGTGGACTACTGGTTATGAAAATGAAAATATGCCAGGGCATTCACAGGGAGCAGAACTAAAGCTAGTGAGGAAGGGTGTGCATATGTGCTTGCCTGTGTGTATGTGTTCCCTCTTTAGCTCCATTACAAATTAAAGTGCTAGCAGTGCAGCGAAAGTACTCCTTAAAGTATTCCGGTTGTATTTGTAGTCAAGCCAGACAGCACGTATAGGATTTGGTGAAGTATTTTCCATGCTGGCAGTACTGCAAAACGACATCACCCACCAAATGTTAAAGAGGTGTTTTGTAACCAGCAGGTCTCTCTGGTTCGCACCTGAAAGCTTTAAAAATGGGTGGTAAAGAATTATCTGAGCTGGTTATAAGCTTCTTCTGTCTCTTTTTCTTCAGTAGAACCATGAGAAATAATGTGCAAATTTTTTTAGATGTTCAGATTGTTCAAATGTCATTTTCAGGCAAACTATTGCCTCTCTGGCAACCTTCAGAAGCAAAGCGGTGGAATAGAAAGTGACGGAGTTTACTGAGTACAGAATTAAGGGAGGAGAAAGTTTTTTTATACCAGTCATCACGGTTTCATGGAAAAACTTCATTGAGAAATTTACCTTTTTTAAAAAAAACTTAATTTTCCAATAAAGGTGTTTGTACAACAGAACATTTTCTGTAAGCGTACCACCTCCAAAATACGACCTTTTTCGATCAAAGGCAATCTCTCATGCAAGTCGAAGTAACTAGAGGGCACGACATCACCACAAAGTGTATATCTTACATGCAGAAATATTGCCAGGCAGCGGATCGTTAAATGTTAAGCCATTGTTACAAAATGAGTATATTTGTAGGGACTCTTCTTGGCCTTGTAACCCCTTCCACTGGTGACCTAGGATCAAATCTATCAGTACTGATCAGGCCTGGATGACAGATAACAGGTCACTACCAGGTTGCAAAAGCAGGTGGGATTTTATTGCACAAGGACATGGTTATATGTAGCAATCCAAGGTGATTTAGGTGATTATTCTTGGATGTCAGCCTCTCCTACAGACTGACACCCCTGAAAGGGACTCACTGGGAAATAAAATGAATGTGAATAATAATGGTCAGTACAGAAAAATGGACAAAAAGTAATATGATTGTTGGATGTTTTAACTGAAGAGTATCATAGACAGTATTTGGCTCTGGTAACAACTCTTCCGGAGCAGTGTGTCCAGCTCTGGTACCCCTAACTTTGAGAGTTATAACATGCTGGGGAAGGGTGTCGAGGGTCATAAGAACAGCAAAAGAAGTGGGAATACTATGAATGAAAGCCATGAGGGAGGAGTGCCATTTGTTTAACATATTCAAGCTGTAGGGGATCATCTATTAAAGGTGAAGTGAAATCTGACTTGAAGGGACACCAGGATGCTAAACACAGGCACAGGAATGTGGTCTCTGGAAAGAAGGTAAAAATAAACAAGTTGCACATCCACTTAATGAGTGATTAAATTTCTGTTTTGAAATAAAATTTGATAAATATTAATCCTTGAAAAATGTACAGCATGCTTTAGACAGTAGTTAAATTGAGGATCCCCTGCATGATTCTCCACGGAAGCCCAGCAGCACAGGTAGGAGGGTGCAGATTCTTTCCGCACCAAGATCTGGGAAAATTAGAAAGGACTTTTGCGGATTTTTTTTTCCTATATACATTTAAATAATGTAAATGCAACTTTTTAATAGGTGGTGTTTGAATCATAAAATAAAAGAAACATTTAGTTGGAAGGGACCTCAGAGACCATCTAGTTCCAATCCCTTGGCATGGGCAGGGACACCCTCCACTAGACCAGGTTGCCCAAAGCCCCATCCAACCTGGCTTTGCACACTCTCAGGCAGGGGAAGGATTTCTTCCTAATGTCTAACCTAAGTCTGCCCTCTTTCAGTTTAAACACATTACCCCTTATGCTATCACTATTCTTCCTGAAAAACAGTAGTCCCTCTTCATCTTTCCTGTAGACCTTCTTTAAGTACTGATAGGCCACAATTAAGTCTCCATGGAGCTTTGTCTTCTCCAGGCTGCACAAGCCCAACTCTCTCAACCTGTCTTCATAGGGGAGGTGCTCCAGCCCTCTAATCGTCCTTGTGGCCTCCTCTGGACTTGCTCCAACAGCTCCATGTCTTTTTCATGTTGGGGACCCCAGAGCTGGACACAGTACTCCAGATGTTGCTATAGTACACAAAACTTCTATGAAAACGAGAATCTCTTTGATCGCTACCCATCTGACACCTGTGTAGTCAGCCTTATGCCACCTTGTTACTGTGATATGCTAAATGGTTCTTGACTCTTTGCAGATTTCGGGGATGCTTTTTTAATGTCTATGTCTCATTTATGGCTTTGCTAAAATAAAAAATAGGGGGAACTCATGGTAGTGAAACAATAAAAGTAGAGTTGTATCTCTATTAGTGAAAAGTTTTGATGTCCATGGCAACAGTTAAGATCGGTGCAGGTGAATTTAAGATCAGAATATTTGAGATATGAATTTTACCTTTTAGGGAACGTAACATTTCTACCAGTTTCTTGTTAAGATAACTTTATTCTTTTTGTCTTACATGACTAATCGGTGTAATCTGGGAAATATACCACAGCATATATATGAGATATGAGCACAGTCTAATCTCAGTGTTGGAGAGAGAAAGGGGAAAAAATGCAGGCAGTAACCTCACATAAGGATAGCTGTAATTAAGGACTATCAAAGAAAATAGCATTCAAATCCCCACTACCTAATATTCAAGGATGTTAAAAGGCATAGGATTCACTCGTTATCAGTGCCAATTAAGATTAAATGTGACTGGGGCACACCAATGCTGGTTGTATGGTGGGACAAGAATAAATACAAATCACTGAAATAAGAATAAAGGAAGAGTCAATCAATGAAGCATTAGTGTTTTCAGAGATGTTTTCTTACTGGTACAGTTCTACCAACCTCCAATACCTGACTTTGAAAATGGAAACACTTTTAAGGTTAATAACTTCAGTGTATGATAACTTTATATTGACAATATATATGAAGGCAAATGGATTTAGGTAAGCAAAATCAGAGCTTAGTAAGAATGTTATGCTTTCTGTTAATAATACCTTATTTTTTTTAGAGTATGAAGGATCTGGAACAGAAGTTCAGAGAAAACATTCAAAATGTGGCGTCTGCAAATATAGGGCTGAGTGTGATGAAGATGCAGAAAATGTTGGGTAAGTAATAAGTTGTCCATAACAATGCCAGTAACCAAAAAGAGGAGAAATGTTTAAAAAAAAAGTACCTGATCAACTCCTTGACTCTGTTTATCATTTTCTGTATTAATTGAAGCTTTAATGCTCTCCAGTAATTATGTGTTTGATATATGTTTGTAAAGAACAAACCATCTACAGTTGAAAGGTAAAGGGAGAAAACAAAGAAGAGATATTTTGGAGACTCTTTAAAAATATTTTTCAAACAATAGACCTTGATTTGTTTGATCTTGGCAACAAAAAAACTCCAAAACCAAACAGGAATACGAAATAAATATTAATAATTTTTAGATTTTTTTTTCTCTTGTTCTGCTTGTTCATAAAGTATTATAGGCAGTTGTTTCCATCAGGGCAAAGCCTGGATCTAAACATGAAGTTACACTGGGGATGTGAGTTTTAAACTCACTGTGCTGCTTAACCTTCTGCATGCACCCAGGAGTAAACTGATGAAAAATACCACTCACTTGTCAGAGTTGAAAATAACTGATGTAAAACCAGGAGGATTTAAAAGGCAATCCATATTGAACAAGTAGGTGCACTGAATTTCCATACTCGAGGCGCTTGATGTTTAGAGTGCACCCTGCCTGTTAAGGCTCTTTGTAGGTGGCTATCCATAGGGACAGAGACATCATGGAGAAAGGGGCTCCTTCAGGCAGTCCCGTGAGGTATTAAGGTTTGTTGGGAGCCAAAGGAAGTCCCATGGAATTGATAGGGTTTTCTTTTCCCATAGCCGTTGTCCTGGCAGTGGTTGGCAGTATGGAAGAAGCTTAACTGGGGGTTTGGCTTGGTGTCGGGTACTGGGGTTGCAGTCCATGAGGATGTTCAAGAGATATGCAAAGGGTATGGTTTTGTGTACATGGAGGGAACAGCATCTCAGAATAACAGTACCTGAACATCGCTAATTGGGGAGAGCATCACACTCCCTTCTCCTGTCTTCCAGCTGGAATCCATTTTATATTGAAGCATTTTGTTATGGGATATCAGCATGAAAACACCTCAGGCAGTAAAGCAGCTTAGCACTAATATTCAAGATGCGTATTCAAGATTAAATCATAGCATAAAAAGGAAACCAAAAATAGTAATAGTGCTCCTGAACACTAACATGATACTTCACATTTCATAAAATGTCATACTATGGAAGCAGGCTTGCTCTTTTGTGGAGGGACAAATCAGCTGTAGCTGGTTTATATAATACTAATAATTTTCTGCAATATTGCCTTGGTCTGTTTCATTTATGACTGGCAAGATGGGTATAGATTTGTTTGTTATATACACTAGAGATAGGCTCTTCACTTTGGAAAATAAATCCTGACACATTCAACTTCAGTAAAAGCTTTTCTATTCATTTTATACATGTGAGGTTGGCATTCCAGCAGCTGTGTGGTATCTGTAAGAGAGTTAGGATAAAGTTGAGGACAGTGGAAGATCTATTCCTTATATCTCAGCCATGTAAAGTGAAACCACACTCCCTCTTCATGACAAGAGAAGAGAGCTCATTTGCCTCTGAGATTTCTTTAAGTCTTCATTTAAAAATATAGGGAAATCAAAACATATATATAGAAAATACTCAAAAGTTAGAAAATATTCCCATAAGGGTTGGTCACAACCTATCATATTTTTTCCCCAATTCTGTCAGTTTTTCATCCTAAGTAACTTTCATTTTTAGCCAAGTACCTTTGGCCATTAAAATAGGATTTAGTGATAGTCACTGCCTGTTTAGACTTAGATTAAATCAGGTTGTGTTAAAATGGATGATTTAAAAAATTCAAAAACTTGCTTAAGTATAAGTTAGGAGTTGGTTTCTGTTTTCTTTCTAAAATAATAATGATTATTTACGTGGTAGAAACAAGATGGAATTGAAATGCTTTGTTTGGGAAACTCTAGTAAAGCCCTCCTTAAGAATGGTTTTTTACATCTTATTTTTACTCCATTTCCTGTTGGGCTTTTTAATTTCATAAAACTATATCATTGTGTGTATTGACATCACAAGTACCTTTCATTAGAATTGTACAAACACTGGTAGGTTCATATTATTATCAAATTTAATTTTGCAATTGGAACCACTATCACCCCTAATTCTAGCAAGCCATACAAGAATCCTACTTTCACTGAAGTGTTCTATCTTGATATTCCTTTTTAGATATGACTACGACTGCTGTAACCTTTTCAGCTAGCGGGGTATTGTCTACTGAACCACAAACAACAAAAGGTCCATTTAGTTCAGTTCAAGTGGTCTTCTTAGACCAGGATAGACCTTGCTTGGACTTTGCTATGTTAAAGCACTGAGTAAAATGACCTGCATGATTACAGAAGGCATTTTAAGAGGGTTTTGCTTCATAATAGTAACTGAAAGAGTTAGCTGGACTGTCTCCTAATGTTCAATAGTTAATCTAGAGCTAAATTCATGAGATGTTAATGATTACTGTAAATAGAAATTCATGCATTTTTACATCCTCTTTTCCGAGCTGTGCAATCTGAAGCCGTACAAACCACAGCTCCTTCTGCTCTGAGTGCTCTTGAGAAGAAAAACAGTGTCTGTGCTCCCGTTTTGTGAGTAGAGAACTACGCTGTGGGTAATATGACTAGCCTGCAGACAGACAGTGAATTGGTGGAAGGGGAAATGTCCATGCCCCAGAGTGTGGAGTTGTTTGAGGTAAATGAACTGGCATTAATGAGAAATTTTAGGACCTGACAACAGGCCAGCCACAACAGCCTCAACCGCCAGAATAGGCAGTTTTCCTCCTGTAATGGGAAGATCCTCCTAAGGGCAGTTTTATTCCATATGGGCTGCAGTTCATCTGCTGGGCCTGGAAAGATGTGGGAGTCCTATGCAAAAAGTGGTGGCATCTGATAGTTTCAGTGAAAACTGTGGGTAGGACAATTCAGGCAACAGAAGCAGGAGCAAGACCAACTGCTTGGCATTTTTGATTTTTGGAGTTGGACTTGCTGTGTCTAAGCAAGTCCTTTCTTCTTGGATCTGCACAGTGTGAGGGGCAATAGGTGTGAGTTGGAACATGGGAAATTATGATTTGACAAAATGGAAAGTGTTTCCACCATGAGTGTGTTTGGACACTGGAAACTATGTGTCTGGTGAGTCTATGGAGTTTCCATCTATGGTGATGCTCTGAAGTTGGTCATAGGTCTGGGCCAGTTTTGAGCAGGGGATTGGATTAGATGACCTCTTCACATCCCTTCGAGCCTAAATTATTCTGATTGTGTGTGGTTACCAAATCTTAGTGCTTTCTAAAAGCAAATGTAAAATTCTGTTGTACACAGCTGAAATGTGATTTTAAATACTTGTTGCTCTTAAATTGTATTTTACCCTTTGAAAAAGTTACTAATTTTTGGTTGTCATGATAGGCATTAAAGTATTATGGCTGCTGCTGCTGATCAAAGTTATTACATAGGCTCTTATTACAGCAAGTTTGCTGATGACAAAACTCTGGGAGGGGTGGCTGACACACCAGAAGGTTGTGCTGCCATTCAACAAGATTTAGACAGCCTGGAGAGCTGGGCAGGGAGAAGTTTAATTAGATTTAACAAGGGCAAGTGTAGGGTCTTGCACCTGGAGAAGAACTACCTCAGGTACCAGTATAGGTTGGGGACTGGCCTGTTGGAGAGCAGTGCAAATGAGAGGGACCTGGGGGTCCTGGTGGACAGCAAGATGTCTATGAGCCAGCAATGTGCCCTCATGGCCAAGAAGGCCAATGGCATCCTGGGGTGTTGCTAGCAGGTCAAGAGAGGCCCTTCTCTCTCTCTATTCTGTCCTGGTGAGACGGCACCTGGAATATTGTGTCCAGTTCTGGGCTCCTCAGTTCCAGAAGGACATAGAACTCCATGAAAGAGTCCAGCGCAGGGCCACCAAGATGATTAAGGAACATCTTCCATATGAGGACAGGCTGAGGGATCTGGGTCTCTTTAGCTTGGAGAAGAGGGGACTGAGGGGTGACCTCATTAATGTTTATAAATATGTTAAGGGTGACTGTCAGGAGGATGGATCCAGGCTCTTCTCAGTGATGGCCAGTGATAGAACAAGGGGAAATGGGTCAAACTGGAACACGGGAAGTTCCATGTGAATGTGAGGAAAAACCTTTCAACTGTGAGGGTGACTAGGCTGCCCAGAGAGGTTGTGGAGTCTCCTTCTCTGGAGACATTCAAGACCAATCTGAATGCATCCCTGTGTGATCTAATCTAGGTGATCCTGCTCAGGCAGGGGGAGTGGAGTAGATGATCTTTCGAGGTCCCTTCCAACTCCTGATATTCTGTGATCGCACAAAGTCTGAAGAATTCAAGCTTTGCACAGAGTTTTAGATTTGTATCTTCATTTTGTTTGATTTCTCAGAAACATTATCTGTCTAAACAAGAAGAGGTTACAATGCGTAGTAAACTGAATGCAAAAATATTAACAACTTTATCGTTTCCACTGCCTCTGCAAAATGTTTTGATGTTGATTTCAAGTGGACTGATTGAGAAAAAGAAAGCCTGGAGAGATCATTGTCATAAAGAACATGCCATACTTAGAAAGTTAATGTTCAATTGTATGCAAATCAGTATTCTCTTTTTTTATAGAAATGCAAAAATGAATCAAGTTGGGGAAACTATACAGAAATATATTTCTCTTTATCTTTTTTCTTTTCTCATACAACTTATAAGTAATTTAAATAGTTTTGTTTTATGGACAGGCTTTTAAGAGCACAGAAAAGTTCTTGTGCATGCACTGTACTTAAGTTTTATAAAGGCAAAGGTCTACTATGCCCTATTGTCCTCATATATATGCCATATTGTCCTTGGTTTTATGTAAATCTTTGGTAACAGGATGCAGGCAACAGGTTTCATGTGGATTTGCTGTGATTTTTCTTCCCCTTAAGTGACAAAACTGAAACATAGGTTGCATGTGTGATGGGACAAGCTGCTGTCTGAGACTAAGTCAGTACCTCCCTTTCTATGCTGTCCACCAAAATGTCCCTCAGGCCAGAACCTTCCTCCACTCTTGAAAAGGCAATGTTTTATACATAATGGTGCAAAACATGTATCAGAGGAGTGAAAAAGGACGTGTGATGTCGGTACATTTAATTTTTTTTTTTGTGTGGGAAACTGTCCAGAAGCACAGGGACATAGGCAGTATGGAAGTGGTGTGTGTTTGCTGCTGGAATTCTGAGCTGGAAATACAGTTGGGTTGAGAAGTAGAGGTGGAGGTGGCAGCACACAGCTTGAGGCCACCTAAGAGCCAGTGGAGTAAAGCCTCTAGGGCACCAAGCCAAACACATACAGTTTCCTGTTGATATACTCTGAGGTAACCAGACGGCAGATTTTTCTTAGCAGACACTGGAGTTTTCAGTTCTGATGATTGTTCACATGGTAGAGATAAACAGATGGTCCTATCAGTACACAATCAGAAGATGGTATACTGATAATATTGAAGCACTTAAAATAACGGACTATAAATGCAAAACAAATGGAAACAGATGTGGTTGTAAAGTCATTTTCATCAGTGTGGCATTTATATCACCTCTTTCTTCAATGAAAGAAATGTATATAAATATTTGTGATATTATTGTGGCTATTAAGGACTCCAGGTGAATTTTTTAAAAAAACTCAAATAACATTCAGTGTAATTTTAGTAAAGCTTTTAAACACCATGATGCCTCAGTTTACTGCATGTGATTGAAACTGAAGTTACTACTTACAGTCTCATGAGAGCTGCTTTATTTGTTTATTTATTTACAATAGTCACCATCACTTGCAAAGAAGCAGATAGTATATCTTTATTTGAAGATTTTGGTTCTTTAATATAGTAATTAGGTCTCTTGAGTGTATATATTTCTTCATAAGGCTTCCCTTTTCAAATGGTCCTGATTTCCATATGTTTTTTAAGGCTTACTATTTTCTGGTCATTTTTTTCCACAAGTTTCTTCTTACATATATCAAAATTCATGCTCA
Source organism: Heliornis fulica (assembly GCA_013399135.1). Classification (NCBI taxonomy): domain Eukaryota; kingdom Metazoa; phylum Chordata; class Aves; order Gruiformes; family Heliornithidae; genus Heliornis; species Heliornis fulica. Next base: position 711,871 of record VXBZ01009267.1, on the reverse strand, counting down.
GAGTAAGGAAGAATATTTTAACACCTATATATTAAATAGAAAGAATATATATGTATGCTAAATATAAATATGTACCATTTTAATATTAGCATTTAAAATACAATTAACCAGTTGAAGATTGTCTCCAGTCTTCTCTGGAGACATTCAATACCAATCTGGATGTGTCCCTGTATGCCTTAATCTAGGTGATCCTGCTCAGGCAGGGGGATTGAACTAGATGATCTTTCGAGGTCCCTTCCAACTCCTGACATTCTGTGAGTCTGTGAAGAATGAGGGTTTCATCTCACATTTTTCTTTAAATGTGAAGTATCTTTACAACATGAGGAGTTATGTACTCTTATCCACTTATGAAGTGTTATATCCTCTACTCTTGCATTGTTTTCAGCGGTGTGTTTGTTCTTGAATGCCAAAACACTGCTAGATACTCAAATGAAAAAAAAAACAACAACAATGTGCCAACATCTAGTAAGTGGTATCTTTAAAACGCATTTTAAAGTATGCTGTAATGTCAGGAAAATAATATCCAAAATGAAACTGTGAACTTGTGGAGTAATTGTGATAATTGGAGAAATTGTGAATTATGGAGTAATTAAAGTTGGAAGGGATCTTTAGGGGGGCATTGTCTGGCCTAGGCTTCTTCCCTGCACTGGAGCCATAGATAGTTCATTCAGCTGGCTCAAGGACTTCTCCAGGAGGGCTCTGACCACCATAAAGGGAGATTTGACATCTGGGCAGCTGTTCAAGGGCTGAGCTGTTCTTACTTTGAGGAATAATGTCCTTGAGGTCAATCAGAGTTTCTCTGGCCGTGACTTGTGATGGTTGTCCTTTGCCCCTCTGCTGTGCACCTCTGAGAAGAGCCTCTCTCTGCCTTCCTGATAACTCCTCTGAGGTAGTTAGTGACAGCAGTCTGTCACCTCCTCAGCCTTCTCTTCTCCAGGATAAACAAGCCCACAGCAATTCATTACACAGCACATGCTTTGGTCCTCTACCAATTGCAGTGGATCATCACTGGACCTTCTCTGGTTTCATAAATATTTATGGTTACTGGGGGGGATCCCAAAACTGGTCAGAGCGTGCCAGCTAGGACTTCACGAGCGCTGAATGGAGGACAACAGTCATTTCCTTTGCTCTGCTGGAGACCCTTCTTGGATGCAGCCCCCAAGCCTGCTTTTCTATGCACCCTCAGGTCATTTTCTGCAGGGCTGCTTTCCCAGCAGTCCACCCACCAGTCCACACCTGGTCTGTCCTGTGGATTTCCTTTCATCTCCAGACATCAGGAGGTTCCTCCATCCTTTCAAAGCTCCACTTGAGGGGTCATCTTGCCCTCTATCATAGGATCATATGAACCTTTCTTTCCATCCCTAAATGTCTGGAATAAAAGTAATTCATTTTGGCTTAAAATATAATTTTTCTTCTTTTTTCTTTTTTTCTTTTTTTTTTTTATCTTGACTTTGATAGGAAAATCATTAACTTAAAAATAGCCTCACTGTAAATGCTCAAATGTGTCGTGTTCTCAATTTTACCTGTATTTTGGTTTATAACAGGTTAAAATATAGAAATGAGATTCTGAGCACATTCAGTATTTTTTTTAATAGGAGTACTATGCTGTCAAAGATCTGTTTTGACTTGTAATGTAGATTTTCAAGAAAGATTGACAACCGGTCCCCAAGTAGACCTTTTGAGATTATCATTTTACGAGATTTTCTTTTGGAAAGAAAATGTATCTCAGCAACATTTAGATTCAACTGGCCTATAATTTACATAATGTCTATATTCAGAATGGCCAAACCAGAAATTAGCAGTGTAAGTATTAAAGCTTAGAAATACTAACACGGACATTTTAAAGTCTCAGTCTCTGGCTTGTCTCTCTAACATGTCTTCTGGGGAGAGATTTGGTTTGACTACTGTTTGATTATTTTAGCATATGATGTCATATGTAGGAAATATTCATAATGAAGGGTATCTTAATCCTGTGTAAATGCAATTCACAGCTTTCTGGTCCAGCAGGAAAAAAATCTGAAGTACCCATGTGTAAAATAAAACACACAGCCACATACAACAGAGGAAATCAACCTAAAAAAGAGGGGTTTAATTGTGTTGTGGGATTACTGAATTATGTAAAATCAGGCTACAGGAAATCCTGATATGAAAGGAATAATGAAAAAGTCTCTTCGTTATACTGACTGTTAAGAAGCTGAATAGATGCTAGATGGATGCAGGCCTGATTTTTTCATGTGTATTTTTAGTGGTGTTTGCAGCAGTGTGTGCCAAGTCTGTGAAGGTTTCTGTTAATCGAGGGCAAAAGGTGGGTTGGGTCACTCTTGTGAGAACAAGCATCAGTTCACCACGAATGCTCCTAGAAGCTCACTGCAGTTAGGGACTAAATTTCTACAGTGGTCAGAGAAAGACATGCCATGAAATTAAAGCAGGGAGTGAAGGGCCGGCTGGAAAGCAGCTGAAGCTTATAGTTTTTAGAAGGTGTTCTGCATTGCTGGGTTGAAGTAAAAGCTAAGGGAGTTCAAGCAGAGCACAGAGAAGCTTGTAGAATTAAAAATCTACTTCTCTTGCCCTTATCTCCCCAGTGCTACAGAAGAATTGTTTAAAAAAAGATGCCAGAAAAACTAGTGAAGATTCAGCTGTAGTCAAATAGGTAGAGAAATCACTTTTAAATCCAGATTTTCTTAGTTCAGATTTCATCTGGGAAGAATTGCACACAAGGGAAGAACCGTCAAATGGAAGGTAATCCTTCATTTGACATGGTTATCTTCTTAACTGCAATTGCAACACCCCTGCTATTTCAATTCACCTAAATTTATTCCATCAAGCATACACTTACCCATCTGTGTGTATCATGCACTTCGCTTTATTCTAGTGTTTCCATTTTACATTTGTGAACGGATGGGTTAATAAATAGACGAGTAGCTGAGACAGTTACTGTTGCTGTCAGCTGCTGGGAAGGGGTAGCAAAGCAGCACCCTCCATGAGGCCAGGCCAGAAAATTACATTTGTGAACAAATCCCAGATGGGCACAAATGCAGTAGCCTGATGTGTCAGATGGAAACACAAGCCTCCTCCCTCCACAGCCAACCCCACTCTCCAAATCTGTCGTTCTTTTCCTCTCTCTTTTACCCTCCGTTCTTTGAACCTACCGTGGCTCTTAAGCACACAGAACTTCCAACAAACCACGTACACCTTGAAGCCTGAAAACAAAGAGGAGCCTGATCTCTGGGGATCTAATTAATTTACCGATAGCAGCAAGTGCTTTTAGAGCCTGAGTTCATTTCAAACCTGTCACATCATTTTACTAAACATGTTTTCTTTGTTACACCTACTAACCCCTAATAAATGAGTTGTACATCCTCATGTCTTATTTATTAAAACCACTTTAAAATTCTTGTTTGGTTTAATTATAGCACCTTGTATTCTCCTGAAATCCAAGTGCGTTTTTATCTAACTTCTGAAAGCATATTGTCACAGGAAGCTGGTGCCTTTTGTCTTAGGACGTCAACTCTCCAATGACAGCTGACAAAATTCAGGTTTTTCTGTGTACCCTAGCATATCAGGTAAACACCTGAATACATCCTGTTGACTTTCCAGGACTAAGCGTTTATTATATTATTTTTTTTTTCTGTTCAAAATCTTTATCGGTTACCTGGATGAACGGATTCAATGTTCCCTCAGTAAGTTCAAGGACGACATGAAGATGGGAGGACATGTCATTCTGCTTGAGGGTAGGGAGGCTCTTCAAAGGGATCTGAACAGGCTGGAGTAGGTGCCCACCACATCCCAGTTCTGCAGTCAGTACTTCTCCCAGTCCAGAGGAGGAGCAGAACTTGCCGAACAACGCAAAACACACAAACTTTCATTCAGAAATAGAGGTTCAGTTGAAAAGAAGAATGTTGATTAAAATAAACAAGGGGACTTGGAAAGCTGGATTTTTTTTTTTCCTGTGCCGTTCATACATGTAAATTTTGAGGACTTTGAGGCAACAAAACAAAACCAGGTCGGTCATAGCTCTAAGTCTTTGGTTGTCCTACATTTACGTGCTTAAGAACCAACTACTTTCTGGGTCTTAATTTTTCCCACTTTTGTTTTACAATCCCTAGTTGCAAACTTATGTGAAAAAATGTCGTGTCTAAAACAGCCAAAGTGTGTCTAGAACAACCAATCACATAATCCTGTTTTAATTGCAGCATAATAAGCTCACCGTTAACTTTCAGAGGTATGGATGAATGTCTTACTGAAATGATGCAGTTAACCAAGCATATTCATTATGTACAACCTCTGAAATAAAAATAAGTCTTATTACTGCTTAACAGAAATTAGTGCCTTTTCCCTTCTGTTTCCCTCTCAGGGATCCTGACACCCCCCAAAAATTTAGAATGCTCATCTGGCTTTGTTCTTAATTGAGAACAGACACCACAAACTGTTGTATTAATGTAGTAAATCTTCCTAGCGACGTGTTATCAATTTTCAAGTGTTCATCAGTGCGATCGATTTTGTAGTAAAACTACAGGAAACATGAACACATTACTAAAAAGTGCTCTGAAGCACCTATTCATAATTATTTTGTACATTCTGCTCAGAAGCCTGAGATGTCAATGGATTCTTCAGCATCCTCATGCAACATGCTCTTCTCTCCTGCTGTTAGTACAGGAGCTCATGTTTACTCAGGACTGAACAAGACTTAATTTTTGTTTGCTGTATGTTTCTCTTAACAGGTGTGTGTGTAACATAGACTGCAGTGGGTACAGTTTTAATCCCGTATGTGCTTCTGATGGAAGTTCCTATAACAATCCGTGCTTTGTTAGAGAAGCATCATGTCTGAGGCAAGAGCAGATTGATATCCGGCATCTTGGACACTGCTCAGGTAGGCTTAATTTTGTTGGTTTAGTAAATGTAAATTCTGATGTAAGTGGGCTTTGTACAGTTTTTCCCTTTTCCATTTTTGCTCTGAAGTCACTGATCCTGTTATCAGTGACCTCCCCAACTGTGTTTTAGAGTTCCCTGCGCAGAGATATGGTTACATTACATACAAACATGCTGTGTTTACATCACCTACCTTTGGCTGCAGTTACTTAGTGAGACGGCAAAAGCCCTTAGGAGAGTCTAAGCAACATTTCAACAGGTGTCACGAGATGGGGTGGTAAGAATTAGGGGAGTAAAAGGAATACTGGTGTGTGGGAAACATTTCCTCTTGATGCTGTGTGCTCATACATTGTACTTACGAGTCCAGACAAATTGGGTTCCAGTTGCACAACTATTTATCCATTTCCTATTCAAGTGTTGGACTGGCCTGCTAAAGCCATCTGCCTACTGCCTTGTAGTTAATCATGCACATGAATATTCAGGTTTGGGGTCTTGAAGTCAATACCTGCTCATGGGAATAACAGCTTTCCACCATCTCTTTGCCAGTTCCATCCAGATCCATAACTTGGACAGATCCAGTGCTGAAACAGACTTTCACCAAGCTAGGCCCATAAAATGGAAAAAAAAAAGACTTCAAAGCCTACAGCTTGAGGTGTGCCATGTGTTGGTCTGGACAAAGGGGTTACTGTCTGTTACTGACCACGTGTGCTACCAGCCTGGCTGTATGGGAGGTAGAATGTGGTAACATGTCCGGTTTTCCTGCAATTAAGTACTTCTTTGACTATTATTCTGGCTTCTCAGTGACATACATGTAAGTGGTCTGGAAATAAGCCTTTCCTAATAGCTCTCCATGCATGTATTTATCATCTAGAAACAGATGACACAAGTGCAGTTGGAAAGAAAGACGATGGCATGCAGTATCGGCCAGAAGTGAAAGGTACTGTGCTGATTTTGCGCTGTTTGGTTGGGATTGTCACAAGATGAGGAAATAGAGCATGCAGCTCCCTTCTTGTCTGCCTCGCAGCTTCAGTTTCTGTAACGGAGACAGAGCTGTGAACAGCTTTCTTACAGCACTGACGTTGCAAGGCTGGCAAGGAGGAGATATGTGCCATTTGTGAAGTTTTGCCTGCTCTGTTCCTCTAAGGTGCCCAGCTGCTCAGCCCACTATGCAGCGGGCATGGGATTAGACTCCCCTCAAGTGCTGGGAAAGTGCCTGTACAGCAAGACGCCAAGCTGTGACATTCCCGATGAAATGACACAAGCCTCACAACCCCCTATTTTCTGATAGTGTCTCGGAGCCAAAAAAGACAGATTCCGTGTTTGTTAGGTTATTGCAAAATGTTTTCTGTAAACTGTATATGCTGATTCGCATTGGCTGAAAATGGTTTTACCTGTATGAACCTTAGCATAAATTAAACAAGACAGAGTTTCACTTTCTGCTCAGGTTTATTTGTTAATAGCTTGTTTGTGTTAGGTGCATTAGCACAACAAATATGCTTTTGCATTTCATGATTCTTGCTTAAACTGTTTCTGCCCAGGACACAATACCTCTGTCTTTCTCAAGTAATTGGCAATGAGCAGATCTGCATAGGTCTTAACCTTCTCTCGAAAGTGAAAGCTCTGCAACCTTCTCTGTTAGGTCTGGTCTTTAGTTTGTTTCTGTCATTGTACTTGTTTTGCACTCCCATGACTTCCCAGAGGAAAGCCATCCCACCATGGCTTTTAGCATTCGTCATGGTCTTCTTGAAAGCCAGTCAGTGCCAAAAAGCTCTGTCTGTGTTTCTTTTTTTTTTTTTTTCTTTCACAAATGCTCTTATTTTCACTCCAAATAATGTACCAGTTGGAATGATTTAATGTCAATTTTCACTTACATTATGAAGGCATAAAAGGCACCAAATGGAATATACATCTTATTATGTGATGTAATGAAACACCACTTTTGGTTCCTATTCAGAAGAAGTTACAGCCTTTTATTCATTGCATATAAATTGCCCTTGAAGTCTAGTTAGTGGAAAAAACATTGCATATAATTATTGTTATTAATGTTTATGGCTTGTGCACTCTCGAGTACAGCAAATGATGTGCGCAGAGGGAGTATGGCTTGTGCAAAAAAAACTGTGTCAAAATTTTTTTATTCAGTAGTCAGGTCATCATAGATAATGAGACCCCGAACTGAACTACTTTGAATGACTTTTTTTCCAGAAAAAAAGAACAGTTCTCACTTCTATCTGTTTGGTTTTTCTTTAAATTCTTATGTGCTACTCCTGTTACACCCTGTTCCCTGAATGTATAATGCTACCTGCCACATTTTTCACATTCTGTGTTAGTACGTACATTAAAAACAGGCATTGTGCAGCTATCTGGGCAGACTGATATACTTACATGTAGTGTATTACTAGCCTCTGATTGGGATTAGATGCAGCAGAAATTAACGACCTGGAGGAGGCAAGTTTTGGGATGAGCCATCCTCACTTTTCTCCTCCTGACATACCACCACGTAGTGCATTCCAACATACTGTCAGTAGGCAATGTTTTTCCCTCATGTCAAGTCTTCTAAATCTTTGAAGCATAGCCTGAGCCATTGTTCAGCCTGGAGAAGAGGAGGCTGAGGGAAGACTTCATTGTGGTCTGTGGCTTCCTGATGAGGGCAAGTGAATGGTCAAGCATAGATCTCTTTTTTGGTGACAAGTGTTAGAACCCGAGGGAACGGTATGAAGATATACGGGGGGGTAGGTTGGATGTTAGGAAGAGGTTCTTTACTGAGAGGGTGGTCGGACACTGGAACAGGCTCCCCAGGGAAATGGTCACAGCTTGGCTGTGTTCAAGAGTCATCTGGATGATGCACTTAGTCCCATGCTCTGACTTGTCTTGCACTGTGTGGAGCCAGGAGTTGGACTTGATGGTCCTTATAGGTCCCTTCCAACTCGGGATATTCTATGATCAAGCTTCCTTATATCTCAGACCTGTAAGTTGTTTTTTTTTTCTCCTGGAACCAATTAGAAAATGTTCCAGAAAATGTTCATTGAAAACATAAAACAGCTAAAACAATACCTCTTTTTTTTTTTCCTCCTTTTATAAATACATTCTCTTTCTGGCTGTTGTTATTTCAAGTATCTGCAATTGTATAAGAGATTTCTTCTTCACTGTCCCTTTTTGCTTTGCACCTGCAGTTCATTATAATCTTGTATTTGTGACGCTATAGTCTTTTGCCATGGAAATAACATAATTCCACAATTCCACTCACATCTTTAGATCCCTGCACTTTAGAGAAATTCATTAAGAAATACCAACTTCTGTGTTTAGGAACTTTTTTAAGAAAAAAAAGAAAAAGAGAGGGAAAGATGGTTGGAAATGTACAGTTTTAGATTTAGTAAGATGACAGAAGCACAAAAGATGTCAGGGCAGAAGGGACAGCCTTCCTGATTTGGGTTGATCCAGCCAGGAACTAAGTGCCTACCAGCCACTTGCTCATCCCCACCTTCCTCCAGGAGAATGGAGGAGAGAATCAGAAGAGCAAATAAGAGAACTCATTGGTTAAGATAAAAGTAGTTTAAGAAATGAAGGGAAAAAATAAGAGGGAAAAAAAAAAGTCAAGTGATACAAAAACTGTCAGTCACAACATCCCACCAGCAGACTGATGCCCAGCTGGTCTTTGAGCAGCAATCACCTTGGAAAGACCAAAACCCCATTTGTTGTCAATGAGCGTGATGTAAAGTCAGTTGGGGTGAGCTGTCCTGGCAGTGTCTTCTCCCTGGCTCTTGCCCACCGCCAGCCTCCTCACTGCGGGGGAATCAGAGTGAGAAGCAGAGAAACCCTTGACGCTGTGTAAGCTTCAGCAGCAGCCAAAACACTGGTGTGCATCAGCACTGCTACAGCCAAAAATCCATACCACAGCACTATATGGGCTGCAGTGAAGAAAGTTGACTCCATCCCAGGCAGACCAGGTACATTTCCCAAAGGAATGTGTATTTTAAGCTCATGTCAGTGTTTTGAAGTTCCCTTTCGTGAAAGGGTTTATCTGGGGAAGACTGCTATTGTAGCTTGTTTGATTTCATCTGTAAGAGTGGTGGTACCGGTCAGATCAAGGCTTTATGTAGTTTATTTTTACTCAGTAGTCATAAAATGTGGTTTAGCTTCTTCCTAACCCTTCAGGCCTTCAGGTTTGTTTCCTCTGTTTAAACACTGGAGATAGCTCTCTATATTATCAGCTTTTTGCCCCAATACCACTGACAAAACGTCTGCTCATCTTCCCACAGTGGCTCGTTTCTGTCATGAATACTTTTCTCCTTTCAAGAAACCTGACATAAGAAGCATATTTAGATGTTTCTGAGGATTTTCCAGTGCTGTGCAACCTGGAAAATCTCTGCAGGTGTCTCTGAAACTTCATCCTTAAGCCTCCGCTTTATTATTCTGTATTCCTTTATTCACTGCAAGTTTTAAAGACTTTGCTATTCTTGGTTGAGATTTTTTTGCAATATCATATAGCCATGCATAATGGTTTATGTATATTTCTTTTCAAGACGCCAGTGATCAAAGGGAAGACATTTACATTGGAAACCACATACCTTGTTCAGAAAGCTTCAATGGCTACTGTATACATGGAAAATGTGAATTCATTTATTCCACTCAGAAGGCTTCCTGCCGGTAAGTCCTGCATGCCTCCAAAATGTGTTTGAAATTGCTGTAAAACTTAATCAAAATGCTCTCTATACTTAATTACAGCGTGTGTCAGTTTGTAGTCATCTAAGCAGCAGCACAGGAGCCATATCCCTTTGCTGAGGTCAGCACCGAGCTGCTCCAGTTGCGTGGGAGGCAGTACTCAGAGGACAGCATGGGTCAGTCAGGTAGTTTGGAAGCTGAATCCCTCTGAAGACTGTGGCCTCAGTGTTGTCTCTGTCTTTTCAGGTCTTAAATCCTGTCTAGAGGGAAAAAAACCAAAACCAAACCACCAAAATGCTGCCTTTGCCTTCATGGCTTCTCTGAATCACTGCTCTCTCCCCATCAACCTCTCAGTCTGTTCTATGTATTTTATTGCTTTTGTCATAAACTCTCTTCAGAGTATCAATATTTTATTTTTAACATTTATTGCTCTTTTTTACAATAATAGGCTTCATCTAGAGAGCATAAAGTTGCAACATATTCTTCAGCCCACATTTTGTATCTACAGTACAATCTAGCAGATCAGTACACTCAGTATTAAGGCACTCAGTGTTTCCCAGGAAATCAGAAAGTTCCGTTTTATTCCCTGAGCTTTCAAATAATTTTTTTCTTTACATTTCGCCAAATAAATTCTGCCTATTTTTTTTTTCTTTAAAAAATAAACTTAAGTTTTTAAGTTGTTTATAGCAAAAGGCCACTTCTTAATAACATGGAGGGCCTTACTTATTTGGAGGTCTCACTCCTGAACCTTTATCTACAAGGCTTGTACTTTCAGATTAATGTGATGGAAGATGCTACTACTCTTTGATTCTGTGATTCTTTGCTTTCCTTTGGTTTGGAAACTTCAGCTGTAAATCCATTAGATACTATCCCATTTTCTTCTTTGATCTTTATCAATCAAGGATGTCTAGGGATTTTTGCAGTGATTTAAGGTTCTCACAATGACCAGTAAGCAGGAAGCCCAGAAGGAAGAGCCAGTATGGTTGTGATCTCAAGCATTTAAAAGCCTATGTTATTCCTTTTCCCATTCAAGATCCTTTCTTGTTTGCTTTCACCTTTCCAATAAGATTTGTTCGTTTTTCTCTTTAGCCAGAACCAAGAGACCTCAACATGGCTTTTCTTCTCTTGTGAAGCTGGGTGCATCCCCAACATGCATTTGATGGGCATTAAGCAGCACTATTTGATTACAGTACTCTTTGTCTACAGCTGTGTTTAACACAGTTTCTGATTAATTTGTCGTCAAAATAGTCATAGTAAAAGTATTTAAAGGAAAACATTCCTGGTTGAATGAACAGATTTCTTTATTTCTCAGAATTTTTTTTCTGGATGATAAGCATATTGTCATTTATTAATTTGTGATTACAGGTACTATTCAATCTTTTCAATATTTATTATTACTTTATTATTATAACTACAGGTAGGCAATGTTTTTATGAATTTAATTAATATAGTGTACCTATTTGATAATTACATGTACAATTACTAACTTCAATTATGTTTTCAAAACAGCCTGAACAGTATCTCAGCACTACACCTAGCACAACAGACCTCACGTGGTTCCAGTAAAGAATCTCTGACTGTCAGTTCTTAACCCTAAATACCATGTCTTAATACCATAAAGATGTCCTTTAGATTTTTCTTGAGTATTTAAGTTCTGGTGCCCTTGTATTTTAGGCATGTTTCCTACTGGAGCAGGGTTATTAAGGAAACAAATTATTTATACTAGACATCAGTTCTGTCTAGTAACCGTATACTTCTACCACTCATGCTCTGCCAAGGAAAATACAGTGATGGCAAGTTAGGGATATATTGTTACTCTCAAATGCTTTGCATTCTCAAACACATTTAGCAAAGGCATTATTTAATTTGGTCCTCACTTCATAGAATCATGGAATCATAGAATCATAGAATCATAGAATGATTAGAGTTGGAAGGGACTCCCAGAGGTCATCTAGTCCAACAACCCTGCAAGAAGCAGGGACACCCCCAACTAGATAAGGTTGCTCAGGGCCTCATCCAACCTGGCCTTTAACGTCTCCAGGGATGGGGCATCCACCACCTCCCTGGGCAACCTGTTCCAGTGCTCCACCACTCTTACAGTAAAGAACTTTTTTCTAATATCCAATTTAAATCTCCCTCCCTCTATTTTGAAACCATTACCCCTTGTCCTGTCACAACAGGCCCTACTGAACAGCCTCTCCCCATCTTTCTTGTAGGCCCCCTTGAGGTACTGGAAGACCTCTATAAGGTCTCCCCAGAGCCTTCTCCAGGCTGAACAGCCCCAACTCTCTCAGCCTGTCCTCGTAGGAAAGGTGCTCCAGCCCCTTTATCATCTTTGTGGCCCTCCTCTGGACCCTCTCCAACTGGTCCATGTCCTTCTTGTGTTGGGGGTTCCAGCACTGGACACAGTACTCCAGGTGAGGTCTCACGAGAGCAGAGTAGAGGGAGAGAATCACCTCCCTCGACCTGCTGGCCACGCTTCTCTTGATGTGACCCAGGATGCGGTTGGCCTTCTGCGCCGCAAGAGCACATTGTTGGCTCATGTTGAGCCTCTCGTCCACCAGTACTCCCAAGTTCTTCTCCTCAGGGCTGCTCTGGAGCCACTCTCCGCCCAGTCTCTAGTTGTACCTGGGATTGCCCCGACCCAGATGCAGGAGGGGCATTCCAGCCCTCTGATTATCTTTGTGGCTCTTCTGGACTTGCTCCAACAGCTCTGTGTCTTTTTCATGCTGGGGATGCCAGAGCTGGATGCATTACCCAGATGGGTTCTCATGAGCTTAGAGTAGAGTGGATGAATCACCTTCCTTGATCTTCACACTTCTTTTGATGCAGCCCTTCCTGAATAAAGTTGACTTTCTGGGCTGCAAGTGCACATTGCCAGCTCATGTTAAGCTTCTCATCAATCAGCACTCCCAAGTCCTTCTCCCCAGAGCTGCTCTCAGTCCATTCTCCACCCAGCCTGTAGGTGTGCCTGGACTGCCCCAACCTGTGTGCAGGTTGACCTTCATGTAGTTTACACAGGCCCACTTCTCAAGTCTGTCTTGGTCCTTCTGGATGGCATCCCTTCCCTCCAGCACGTTAACCACCCCACACAGCTTGGTGTCATCAACAGACTTGCTGAGGGTGTGATCAATCGCACTGTTTTCAAGTTTCCAACAAAGTTGTTAAACAGCACCAGTCCCAATATTTACCCCTGAGGAATGTCACTCATCACTGGTCTGCACTTGTCGACTCGACATTGAGGGTAACAGTTCTTTGAACGTGGTTGTGCAGCCATTTCTATATTCACTGAGTGCTCCATCTGCCAAATCCATGTCTCTCCAAACCAGAGACAAGGATGTCATGTGGGGACAGTGTCAAATGCTTTGCACAAGTCCAGGCAGATGCATATTCATGTATCAGAATGCTTTAAAATCTGTTCTACTAGTTTAAGGTTGCTTGAACTATTGCCTAGTTCTTATTTCTTATTATGAGCACTCCCTTCTTTGCAGGAATTCAATACTCCTGAATCTCCATTCAATATTTCTCAGAAATAGTTTCCTATCACTTCACTGTTTCTGAGGAAACATTTTTTTATTACTTGTGCCTCCTCAGCTTACTTTTGCCATTTGTGCTTTAAAGCAACTCTCACATTGATCACACTTTGACTGTTACTTCTTTAATGAAAAGCAAAGCAAAGCAAAAGAACAATTAAGAATTCGGTCCTCTTCACTAGCAAGGACTCCTCTCACTTATTGTTTCTTGCTGTTTGATTACCAACATGTAATTGGTTTCTCTTGATTCCCTTCCTAGACATTACTGAGCAAACTTACAGTACATTGGGACTTTTCTTTACTAACTTGCTCTTACTGGAACTTGTTTCATGCCTGAATCAAAACTCCTTACACAGCAGCTCATGGCTGGAGAAAGTAGAGTCACAAGATTACAAACATGTAAACCCCAACCATTATCCCTGCATGCAAAGGGGGATTAGGAGTTGCATTAGCCATTGTAGGAAGGTCTGTGGAGTAATTATTTCATTCCTCCAAACAGAATAAATTTCTAGCCTAGTACTAAGCTTTTGATGTACAAGACCAATTCTGTTTTGCATTTGGGCTTATCTGATCCAGTTTGGAAAAAGGTTTATTTCTCTGGCTGTCTGTGAGTATTTCTTCTCCGGGTTTCAACTGTAAATCTGGAGGCCAATTGTATGATTCAGTTTCCTTTAATGATGCATTTCACATCAGTCGGTAGCAAAGGATAACTGTACAAGGAACTTACTCGGGGATGTAAGTGGTGGCCATTGATTCTGTAGACTCCAGCTTGGTGTTTTGGGTGGCTCTTGCTTTTCCTTGTGCTTCAGCCTCTCTTCCCTTGCGACATGAATTGCTCTACTGCCACCTTCACTACTGGTACACCTTGGGCCCCCTGACACGTGTTGCTGATCAGGAGCTGCCTCTGCTGAGTTTTTATCAGCTGAGTGCTGCTTTGCTCAGGCAAGGCACCACTCCACTTCTGTCTCCAGCCCAATCCTGGACAATTTTTATGGATTCTTTCATAAATTCTCTCACTTGAAGAGCTGTTGGCCATTGGGTTTTCTAATATGACCTTCATCAAACTTTATTTTGGTGACAAGGCAGGAGAGGGTTTGATGCTGGTCTTGTCCAATAGGTTTTGCAAGATTCCACTTCTGTAGGTTGTAGCTTGAAAAGGGTTCCTCCTTTTCCCTCACTTGTGAAGGTTTCTTTTCCTCTTTGTGATTCATCTCCCATACGAACATGCTCGCTTTTTGTTTCATGAGCATGCTGTTGCATGTTTCATTTAGCATTTACATGTTTCGCCAAGTATCTTCATTATTCCTAAATACTGCCCCAATTTAATGACAACCCCACATATTTCCTTTGCCAAATAAGGGCTGTGTGTTTTCAGAGAGCGCAACTAGTACCTTATCCAGGAAAGCAGAGCATACCTGCTAAGTCTCTCCTCATGTCAAAGAAATCCAAACCATTCCCCAACCCAAGTGTTACCACACCTCTGCCTTCTCACCCACTCTTTCTCATCTGTAGGGACTGTGGGCTCCTTATTTCACATACAAAATGTCGGGGCTGTTGTCATATAACAGATTCCATGAAATGCTCCTTTTCTTTTTCAGGTGTGAATCAGGATATACTGGACAGCACTGTGAAAAGACAGACTTTAGTATTCTTTATGTTGTCCCAAGTAGACAAAAGCTTACGCATGTCCTTATTGCAGCAATAATTGGAGCTGTACAGATTGCCATTATAGTTGCAATTGTCATGTGCATAACAAGGTAGGTAAAACACAAGAACAGTCCAAAATTATGCATTATATGGATATACTTTTTCTGTATTTAGATATTTTACCCCCCACATTTTTTGTGTTTTAACATATATATTAAAATATACACATTAAAAATACCTAATGAGTAAAGTGGGCAGATCATGTAACATCCTATCACCTTTCCCCATCCCCCACAAAACACACATTTGTTTAAGTTTCCAAGCCACAGGTAACCACTCTCAATTCCCAGACCAAATACCCAGCAGAACAGATCAGCCTTGAAAGACATCCGAAAAGTCACCTACGGTGTTAGATCTTCACTGGAGTTATTCAAGCATTGCTGATACCATACAGAATCGATCATTGGCCCCACCCACTGATACCAGAGAGGTTGACAAGATTTGGTTCCTCGTAGAACCACTGTAAATGGTATTACACAGAGCGAGAAGCATCCCTCACTCCATATATATGCTTTCTGGAAATTATTGTGTATTTGTGAAATGTAAAGATACACAAGCACCAAGTTCAAGTTTCTGAGTTGTCTCTGGCTCTTGCCCTGTATGAAAATGGAGATGAGAGCCACGGATTTTTCTGCAGGAGATTCACTTTGCTCATCAAGGTCTGTAACTGAATGAGAACTGAGGGCTCTGGGCTAGATTAAAGATGACTTAGTTACCTTACAGGTACATGAAGCGTTTGAGGCCTACAGTTGGTCATCCATGACACACTTTGCCTTTTCTACCTCTACTCGTCCTTCGCTTTCTTCACTTCTTCAACTCTGCTTTCATCAAGCCATAAAACTTCCTGCTACTGCATTAGTGCATGACTTCCCAAGCTCCATGGTGCCAAGTAACACCCATGTGAACAAAAGAACAATAGGCCTCCTTCCCTGTCTCTCTAGTAAGGTTCAGTGTAGCAGGTGTAAATGCACGTCTAATGCCTCCTGCTTGTTATTTGACTCATACAATTGATGTCATCCTTGTTTTACCCAACAACCTGCTGGCCAGATTAGTGGGGTGGAAGGCTGCGTTTCAGCAGCCCTCCTCTCTCAGACTATCCTGCAGCTCAGTCTCTCAGGGCCAGGCCATCTTGCCATGTTCCAGAATGTTCCATCATACATTGCCCGCTCCCTGATGGACTGAGTAAGTCCCGTCCCATTCAGAACCGCCGGCTTTTGTGAATCCTTTCTTAGTTGTGTGCCCACCCGCAAGAAGGGGATCTCCTTAAGTCACTCTACAGAGAGTTGTGGGGTGGGCTTTGTCCTGGGTGCTGTTGTGAACTTGGAGGTCCAGCACTTGAACAGGATGATTGATCCAGTCTTACCATCCATTGGATTTTATGTATGACGTATGTATGAAGTAAAGCCAACGCAGTTATGCACCATGGCATGTGTTTTGCTTGGTGAAGGTTGAAGGCATAACACCTTGCTGGTTTTGATCTCAAGTTGAAGAAAAACTCCCTTCTTAATGATCCGGGGTCCCATGGGCATCCCAGGTGACAGTCTAGTACCAACTAGCAGGAGCATCCCCCCAGCCAGCACAACTCCTTGCTGTTGTAAAGTATAGATACTTAAGTCAATTATATAATTAATTGCTGAGTTTAATCTTATGAGGCATATAGAAAAACAGCCCTGCTTTTTCTTTTTCTCTCTTTTTTTTTTTAACAGAAAATGCCCTAAAAACAATAGAGGACGTCGGCAGAAGCAAAACCTAGGCCATTTTACTTCAGATACATCATCCAGAATGGTTTAACTTAGTGGTTTTTATACCTATATTGACCATGTGATGTACATTTTTATTATATCTTTTTTTAAAGAATGGAAATATTTATTTCAGAGGCCTTATTTTTGAACATTTTTAGTGTAACAATGTTGGTCTGTTTTCTGAAAGCATCAGCTCTAACAGCTATGGACTGTTTTAGTAACTTTACTTTTATGTTTTTGAATACAGTAGTTAATTTTCTGTATCTGTATCACATGGTTATATAATAGACTTGTGCTTTATTCATGGAATGTAATATTTTTGGGAACACAGATTTATTCCGCCAATGGTTGTAGATTAAAAAAAAAAAAAAACAAACAAAAACCCACACCAAAACAAAACAAAAAAACCCCGAAACAACCAACCAACAAAAAAGTCCACTTACTTAGCAAGCAAGGCATGAACTAAAGGTAAAAATGTTTACAGCTTACTTTTCTTATGAGAAACTAGAAAACACTGTGTTTAAATACCGTAGTTATTTAAATGTTTTTGGAGGTTAGTAACTGATTTTTTAGACACTGCCTATCGCATGAACTGTGAAGCTGTGTGCTGTGTGTAGTTGTAACATATTTATAAAATGTGTGGGCTGGGTCTAAGCACTGCCATCTTCTTAAATAATTCCACTGGTTTATTTTTAAAGAGGAAAATTATAAATCCCATAATTTGGGAAGTTACCTGGTAGAGCAGATGGCACAGGTCCAAAAGAAGTAGGCCTTAGTAGATTTAAGTATTGTAAAAATTGGTGTTGAATAATTGAACACAAATAATTGGAATAAAGCCTGCTTTATCACTGTTAAAGCTGTTTTAATACTTCTTAAACTTTTTTAAAGAAAATACATGTTTTAACACCTACAATATGGATTGTATAGTGTTTGTGATTAAAATAAAAAACCCCAAACCAAACAATAATAAAAGTGAATGAATTACTAGTGCTCTTGTATAGAGTATTTTCAAGAGCTAAAGGAGTCCATCCAAATTAGTCTGCTGGTCATAGTTATATTAATAGACTGTTAGATGTCGTTTGAACAATCCCGAGATAAAGTGTGAATAGGATGTGTTCAGCTGTCTTAACATGTAGTTTAGGCTTTCAAAATTTTGCATGTAGGATTTAATAATTTGTTCAATAAAAAAAAAAAGAAGACCTTCAACATTTTTAACTGGAAAAGCATGTCACAATACAAGGTTTTCACTGTATCACCTATGGTTTAGTGTGTTTATTTGTTACCCCGTGGGGTAATTGGAACAAGCTGAAGACCTGAAGTCGTTTTACTGGAAAAAAACAAGCGTGGGGTTTTTTTCTGAATGCTCTTTGAATTCCTTTGGAGGAAAGCACTCCAATAACACGAAAACAAAAGTAGATCATTGAAAATATGCAAGTTTGCTTTCCTGCTTAATTAGTAAGTTACTTATCTTTCCTGGATTAACACTAATAACTTCATCAGAACAGAAGCGTGACCCTTTAAACATATGTTCCTTTCCAGACATTGCTTCCTAATTTTAGGGGTTTCATGTTGCTGAAGGTATCCGAACAATCATGTGGGGATATTTTGTAGTCAGAAGTATTTGAGCAAGCTCCAGGAGCAGTGTTTCACGCCCTACTTTGAGCATCGCCGAAGCCAGCTGTCGCTCTGGCTCCCTGTAGCAGCGCCAGAATCCTTCTGGCAGGATCACCGAAACTTCGCCTCCCGCCGACCCAGCCGACGGCAGGCAAAATGGATCACCGCGAAATCACTCCAGAGGCTGACAAAACCCACCAAAACCGTCTCTCCAGCGTCACCGAAGAGGAAGAAGAACAAGATCCAGCTTATACGATTGTGACGGTCCTGGACAAAGTGGCCAACATTGTGGACAGCGTGCAGGCGAGCCAGAGAAGGATAGAGGAGAGGCACAGGGAGATGGAAAATGCCATCAAGACCATACAGATTGACCTTTTAAAGCTTGCCCAGGCTCACGGCAATACAGGCTACACAGTGAACAAGTTACTGGAGAAAACCCGCAAAGTCAGCTCCACCGTGAAGGAGGTACGGGCACGCGTGGAGAGGCAGAGCGCCAATGTGAGGAAGGTGGAAGTGAAACAAGAGGAGATGCTGAAGAAAAACAAGTTCCGTGTCGTAATCTATCAGGTAACCGCAATCCTTAACTTCTTGTAGCGCTGTCGTTGTGCTGCCTCCTTGGTGGCTGCTGGTAGGCGTCAGTTAATGAACCAAAAGACGCAGCCTGTCCAATGTGAGGGTTATTTTATGCTTTCTTTAACACCGAGCTGTGGTCCTCAGTGCATTTCAGCATGAACCTACTGACAGAAGCACGCAGGGTCTATAATTAGTGTTGGTAAGTTTCTGAGCCAGTCGTGTAAGATTAACTGCATGCAGATCAGCAAGGACTGTTTGTTGCTTCTCCCAAAGGTAACATGAGGCTGGCCCTGTAAATCTTGTCATACAAACCATGCCTGACATTCATCCCTGTTATTTTTTTCACCATATTAGGTAGAAGTCCAAATATCAAAAGCTATCGCACTTTCTCCCAACACTAATTTCAAAACATATGGTTTATTTAACTTGCAGGATTACCCAGGCCATCATCGTACTGACAAATCGGGGTTTTTTTTCACTGCCTCAGTCTGTAGCAGTATATGCACAAACGAATGCACAGACCCTCAAACCCTTTGTGACAGCAACACCTTGCATGCTCCACTTTAGAAATTTTTTAACACTCTTCTTCTGATCATATTGGCCAAGCAAATCATACCTTTTCTTTCACTAACTTCATTCTAGGATGTTCGTTGCTTTTTGTATTTGAAGAGAAGTTTGATGAAATGTCATGGCCTGACTTAGAGTCATGCAGACAGGCAGTGCCAGAGGTTTGTGGGCTCTGTCAGTTGCTAGTGAGGGCTGTGAAACCAGTTTGTTTAATGGCCTCATCCTGCATTTGATGAAACTTCCCAGTTCCCCAAGTCCATAGAATGTAAGTGGAGGTTTTGATATTTTGCCAGGAGAATAGTTGCTCCTTCATACCAGTGAGTCCCCCAAAGCTTCTTTCAAATGTATCATATTCATCATCAGACATTCCTGAAAACACAAGCCCTCGTGAGTAACACTGTGTGACCCCATCACCCTGCCTTACACCCTGGTCTTCCATCTGCTTGCACATAAATAACAACTTTTGCAATGAATGGAGCTGTGTGTCTCACTGAGTATAGTGAGCACCGAATACCGCTGACGTTCTTCTGCATAATCTAGCTTTCTGAACTACTTTATTTTCTACCACTGGGATAAAATAGCTAAAAGAAAGAAAAGAGGAAAAGCTGAAAGTAGGAAATGTTACCTCTTTAATGTTATGTTAGTGCCATACACAGACAGATTTTCTGACTAAATGACTTGCTGTGGATGTTTTGCGGTTACAATTTGGCCTATTATTGCAATTATTGCAAGCTGCACCATCATGATGGAGTAGAAAACAGGCATTTTCCCTTTTTTCTTGCAAATCTTTTCCCAGCTAAAGGTAATAAATACCTCTGACTCCCCTGGTTAATGGCGTAATGCCATTACATTGATAGGCCTTTACCATAATGATGGCAGAAGAATTGATGCTTTGAAAATAATTTTTTAAAAAACAGTATTCATTAGACAATGTAATTTTTTTCTTCTAGCAAGACCTGAGTTGTTGCTTATTTAAAAACTCAGTAAAGTGTGGTGAAAATGTATTTACACACAGCTATGAAGAACAGCTGTTGCTATTTTCAGGTATTTTACACAAAAGGCGACTCACGATGCTGGTTTCTTTGAGTCACCTTTGAAGAACCTCTTCCCCCTTGCATGGAGGAGGCAGAGGCAGAGCAGATATGCTGCTCCCTCTAGGATTTGATGTTTGGCATTTTTCTGGAGGATGATCACCTCATTGTTCCACAAAAACTGGAACATGCTAGGTAGCCAGGGGTGCGCTGAAGCTTTGAGGCACGGGTACACTTGTGAAAGTTGTTTCGCAGTAGTGCAGTGGCTCTCACACTGTTGATCTACACCCATGTAGCCACACTGCTGGAGTGCCAAGACCTGAATGGCAGAAGCTTGGCTACAATGAGTGGGAGTCTGTTAATAGCTTTGGAATCAGCGTAGTCCCTCCACTGTATTTTACAATTGGGCATAAGCAAGTTGTTTACTCGGTGGTTGTGAGTGACAGCTCATCTGTAGTGAGATTTTTTTCTGATGAACCATTTGGGACATTGTGATGGAGCCAATGACCTGTGTGTAGCTGGTGCTGAATGCCTACGTGGGTGAGTGCACGTGGCTTTTAGTTTTAACTTTTGCCAGAACGTCAGCGTATGAGGAAGAGGGAAACACCAATTAAATCCTAAAGATTTTCTTTCAAGTGGATAGCTTTGATCTTATTGCTGATAGAAGGAGTAGGCAGGTCGAAAAGGATCGTTGGCTGGAGATCATCCCAAGAGACCTCAGCCATAATGAAAATAGTTGGCAATATCCTCACATTAAAATGAGACAAAGTGGTCAGCCACAAGCGTAATGATTAGTGAAACTGAGAGCATTCATTTTTAAAGGGCCATGTGGTTGAGGAAAAGAGAAAAAGACTTGGTAGCAGGTAGCTCTGCTCCCCAGGCTGGCTGAATGATTAAAACAGCCAGGTTACTTCAGTTTCTAGTGAGGTCTTTGACCCTGGAGTGCTGTGTGCCCTAAGGGTATAGTAGGGAATGCAAAATACATTGGAGGTTGTGCAGATCGCTGTTCACTTCTGTTCGGGTTACTCTGAAAAACCGGCTGTGAGAGCTACCGTTCCTTTGCAGTCCAAGAGCATCCAACAATTTAGCTCGCTCTGCCTGATTTATTCCAAAATTAAAGGTGGGGTGTTTTGTTTGTTTGTTTTTGGGGTTTGGGAGGGGTGGGGTGTTTCTTAATCCTCAAAGGACTTGTTTTATTTGCTTTTCTGCATGTTCTGCAAGTCCCTCTTTGGGTGTGAGTGTACAAGCACCAGCATGTCCATGTTACACTTACTGGGCTCTTTTCTGTCATTGCTTTACATAAGCACCGTAAATGAGTAACAGCTTCCTATGAAGGGCTGTGTGTGTTTGTGTCACTCACTGCTACCTGACATTTACCGTCAGAGGACAGTCGCAGCAGACATGTCAGAAGCCAAGTGAGGCTATGGCTTGACTGGCTTACACAGCCACGTTACAACCAATTTGTTTGCCCTGCAATTACTCCATTGCACACATGAGGAGAGACAAGCAGAAACATCCTTCTACATACATATATAAACATCTCATATTACACATAAATAAATTAAAATACCAGTGACTTTTCCTGGCCGCTGTCCATCTGCTGCATAATGACTTGGACAGGAAAAATGGTGAGCTCAGGATGGAGATAATAATCTGAAAATCTGAATTAGAAGCACTTCCATCCAAAGTGGCAGTAGAAGTCAGGGTGTCACAAGCTCCAGAGACAAGGTTGCAAGCACAGACTGAAAGACGCGGCACACAAAATCCCCGTCCATCAGCACAGAGTTTTAATTACAGCAGTTCTGATAATAAAACCATGAGAGTAACCCTGCCATGAAAGACATCAAATGTAACACTTCTATATCAGAGAAGACAAAGGAAATGATCTGAACCATTGACAGTCATCTGATACCATTCAGGCATAAGAATGGCAGGCTTAAAAGGGTCTCTGCAGAACAGAGCCCTTAGTACCACGGAGCTAAATAGCTCACCACCAGCACATCATGCTAGGTAACTCATACTTGATCATTTCTGTTTCACAGAAACGTGGGAGGTCTCATCCTTTCTCGTATTTATGTACCTGTAATCTTACCTCATGACAGGAAACCTGAAAAAGCAACAGATGACAGTGGGTTGTGTTGAAATGAGAAGGGAGGTTCGTGATGGTTTTCTAGAAGGCTTTGCTTCTAAGACTGTATAATATTTTCATTAAAGATCTTGACAGAGAAAAAGGTGTGGGTGCAAATAAAATATCCTCATAATGAGGAGCTCTCAGTCCAGAGAAAGAAATATAAACAAGAAACCAAACCATCTTTAGAGATGGAGTTACTCTGACCAAAGTGTACGCAGTGTCAGTGCCTGTAATTCGTAGAAGCCCTTGTTGTTACTTGGTCTTTTGAGCCCCTATGGTTTGGAAAGGACAGAAAACTGTGTATTAATTGCTCACAAGATGACCGAGAGCTCATTTGACGTTGAGGCTCCTATGTGAAATGTGGGTATGAAAGGCTTCAGGCAAGGTATTTCCAGAAGTGACAGAGGTGCCCATTGCCCTTGTCCAAAACACGTCAGAGCCCGCCTGGACTTGACTACCCCATACAACTCTGATCACCCCTGTTCAAATAAATCGTGGTCAAACTGAACAGGTTTGGAAAACAGTTGCCAGGTCAGGCAGAGCAATGGGAAGCCAGTACATGAGAGGAGACCAGGAGGTCCTAGCTTGGTTTAGTCCAGCAACACAAGAGGCTCAAAGAGGTTGTTGCTGTCATTTAAACATACACTGGGGCATGGACAAAGTGTCCATTAAAGGCCATCGGCAAAAAGAAAAATTAAATGGGTGTAAACTGTCCATGAGTCATCTCAGGGCAGAAACCAGAAATGGGTTCTTTGTCCTGGAGACTTGAGGGGCTGGACAAAGCCTTCTGCTCGAACCCATGGGGAGAGAAAAAAACCTGAATTGCTTCTAAAGTGGAACCTGAAAACTTAATAGGAAAAAGTAGATGTCATAAGTTGACTACCTGTGACAGCAGAGCACGGGCCTCAGCAGCCCAGTGATGCAGGGCCTTTGTTGGAGCCTCGTGGCATAAACCTTATAAATATTTTTACAGCTGGGACAGGTAATTGCCTTCACTGAGATTACAGAGAATAAAAGAAACCCAGCGGCTATGTCAAGGGAGTGTAGCGAGAGTCCTTTGTTTGCAGTGTCAAGCCCAGTCCTGCAGTTCAAAGCGCTGAGCTGGCCCCGTGCTGGGCAGCCAAGCGCTGGCGGAGGGGCAGAGGTGTCCCTCAAGTACTGCAGGCAGCCAAGATGACCATAAGTTACACTTGATTTTTAGGAAAAAATCGACCACTTTCAACCAGCTAAAGAAAAACAGCATTTCTAGGGTTGTGTTCAAAAGGAAAGAGGAGAAAGGGATTTTTTTTTTTTTTTAAGCAGCTATTAGGCCATTTCTGTGTTCCTAAAATCACACAGGTTGCATATTCCACAGGTCTGTGTTCATACCGGATTATGAATGTGACACTGCACCTTTTGATCTGGTGTAACTGGAGTCCCCAGGCCTGTTCATTTGCGGTGATCCTCACACGAGCCAGGCGGGGATCTTCTCAGACTTGTGTTGTTTTTTCTCCACCTATTAATGTTGGGTCATGGAAACAACTGATCTTAACATTCGTGCTGGATGCAGTTGTTCAGGGCCTCATTTGTGGTTGTCCTCAAGCTAATAGAAGAGCACAGCTAAATCACAAGACTCCTGTATCCTACCTTTTCCCCATGGTCCTCAAGGCCACCTGGAGCTGTGGCTGGCTACTGCAGGCACACACATGTCTTCAGCGATACTCTTCAAAGTGGCTCAGGGGACATGCGTCTGGGTTTTATATTCTCAGGCCTCACCAAGATAGACAAATTTTGCAATTGTTCCTTCAGCACAGGATTGACGTTGGTCAGAACAGCACAGGCAGAGACCTGAGCAAAACGTGAAGCCATTAACAGCAAGTTCTGGGTTTGGGACATGATCCGTCTTTCCAGGCAATTTACCTGGAAAGACGGATCATGTCCAGTAATGTGGGCATCTGTACATTTGGTCTGCAGACTCCCTTTGAGCGATCAGAGAGAGCCTGCTTCATATGACCTGTTGTAGACATCTACTTCTGGATACAGCTTCTACTTTATAAGTACTGATGTTCAACTCTGCTGAGTGGAAAGGGTGTCTAGAGGCGAGTTCGTTCAGACACATGGTTACCTGGGCAGATGAGTTTATCAGCTCCCGATGATTGATGGGGTTTCACTTGTATTTGAGAGTGCTTCCCTGCTCCAGCTAGCTTGCAAGAGCAGTCACCTTGTAAGGAAGAAATAAATCAAAATATTACCAAACTTTTTTTTTTTTTTGCCTTATCACATCTTGTGATTGCGCTTTCTCCTCCAGCTACGAAGGGTTGGTAGCTACAGATAGAGACATTGCAAGGGAGAAATGTCACCAGCCTTCGAACCTGCAGACTGACCTGCGGAGCTATTCACAAGGCTTGTGCCATGAAACAATAGCAAAGCCCGGTACATCTGGAGCTTTAATTTTCCCCTGGAGCTGCAGAACTCCTGTTCCTGCAGTGTTCAGTGGCCTGGAGCCAAGGGCTTCTCGGGGTGATGTGGTGTAACTGGGTACCACTCGCCCCTTGTCTGTAGCTCGTTGCAGTCAGGTAATGAGAGAATGAGCCAGATTTCTTCACAGTCATTTTATACTCCTGGTTAAATAATGGATTTCTGTCAGAATTTAAAGAAAAGGGATGTCTATTAGGATTTGCAAGAGAGAAATTAGGGAGGGGCTGGCTGTTCTGGCTAGGCTGCTTTTTCATTATGTAAAATTAATTCTAAATACAAGCACCGGCGCTTGGCCATAAAGACTTACGTGCTGAAGTGTTTATTCTCTATCTACTTACTTGATAAATCCCCTTAGGTCCCCTTTTAAAATAATCCTGTTTCACTCATCTGAGCAGCTTTTTGGCCTGTGATGGCAGAGATTTTGAAATGGCATATTTGCAGAAAAATGAAAGGATCGCTTGAGATTTATAAAGCTTCACTCCTAACGGTTAGAATATGAGTAAAAGGACTGAATGATTTGTAATTGGTTATTCATCAGCAGTTTCGCATTGCTTGAGAGAGCAATTTCAAGATGTTTCTAGTGACTTACCTTGGCTGCTGGTTTGAATAACAAATCATTCATTTAATATGCAAATTTCCAGGATTTTTTTAAACTTTGTGGCAACAGTTTCCTGCCCATATGCTGCCAGTCCTTTGCATCACCACTTGTCATAGACACAGAAGCAGTACCAAACCCAGCACTGGGTAGCCTTCGACCGTCTTGCTGCTTTGTGCTCCTCTCCAGTGCTGAGAGGTGATCCCCAGTCCCATCTGTGCCTGTGCTAATCACCACCGGCACCTTCCCTGCTGCACATCCCAAGGCTGAGAGATCGATCATTTTCCGTGACCTTTTCCTCGTGCATCACAATGGCTTCAAGATAACAGAGTTTCATGTGTTTCTCCTCCCATCTTTAGCTGTCAGCAGCTTCTTTAGGAGCATTTTGAGTATTGATTTTATAGATATGTATTTTTAATAGATGTATACACAAACACATTAAAATATAATTTCTATATATATAACAGTATTAGTTTTATATACATATATTATTTTATATTTATCTGGTCACTGTTTGTGCCATTGCTTTTTATGTTTTAAAATGTTTTGCTACACTAAAGTAGATAACAATAGTAGTCATTGAAAGCAGATAGTAGTTGCAAGCTGGTAACAGCTGTCTTTATTAAAGTTTGTTAGAGTTACGCTTTGAAGCTATTGGGAAAGAGAAAGTTAAACTGGTTTGTGGCATTTTGAGAATATGCTTACACATAAGATAATGGATTATTGTGGTGGTTTGACCCTGGCTGGAGGCCAGACTCCCACCAAAACTGCTCGCTTTGGAGTCTAGATAAGGGCAGGGAGAGATCATTCTGCAATTAGTGTCACGGGCAAAACAGACTCAACACAGAAGAAAAGCAAGAAAACTCTCTAATTTATGACACTGCATTAATTACAGTGCACTACACAGAGAAACCAGAGTCAGATAACAAGAAGTACAAAACAGCTCTTAAAACACCACCCCCACCCCTCCCTTCATTGCAGACTGAACTTTATTCATTATTTTCCCCTCCCCAGAATGGCACAGGGGAA